>CATIWR010021556.1:0-78128 GCA_949677035.1 Omphalea diandra | reverse complement strand
TTTTAGATGAGCTCTCAAACACCATTATTTATGATGCTATAATAAGCACACAACATGAAATAATTTGTCATATAACTATGCAAACACTGCATATATGTTCAAGTATCCCAAATGCAACGGTGCAATTGTCATTGTCGTGTTTTTACAATTCACATGTCTAAATGATTATTTATCATGTGCATATGTTCATATGTGATCTCATATCATTTATGCACTGAGTATATTCATGTGATAATGCCAATGAATAGGGATATGGATGTTACATGAATGATCACTTAGACATGTGTATTTGATAAGCATAATGGTAAGATTTGCATTATTGCATTTAGGGCACTTTAATATAAACATGAAGTTTCATAGTTGCCTTGTAAATAGCTGTGTATGATATGTATATTATGATAATTTAAATAAAAGTGTCTTGAAACTTATTAAACATGTAAGGAGCATATGGGAATTAGTGAATGGATAGAGGTAAGAAAGAGTGAAGAACAAGGACTAAAAGAGGAAAATTGAACTTCCAACTAATAGTAACAAGCCATCATGATTTTGTCTTATTAAAGTAGGTATAAAAATTAAATTTCTCTTCCTTTAGCAGTTGAAAAGAGAGGAAAAATGTAAGTAGTGGATTAAGAAAGAGAGGGCTAAGAAATAAAGGAAGCAACAAAGGGAGAAGAAGAAAAAGAAAGGAAGAAGAAGAACAAAAAGTAAATTAGCTCAAAAGAAATCCTAAGCTTTTCTAGTTTTGACAAAAGGGTAAGTTATTTAATCTTCTTTCCACATTAAATTCCTCCTCTCTAACATGTTAAACATTCATAATTAGTAAGATTTATAGAGTAATTATAGCTAGAGTTCATACATGGAAGTTATTAGACACATAAGAGATACAAGAGTTGAATTGTGTTGGTTTTTATTTTTTAGTGTAGACTATTTCACCCGTAATTTCATAACCCCTAAGAGAGGAATTAAGGAAAGTATAAAACATGAATGTGGTAGATTTATGCTTCATCTAAACTCATATAAGAAAGTTTTACTTAATATGGTGTGTTCGAAGAGCTATGGCTTGTTGATTAGGACTAGTTTATAACCTACTAAAACCTCATATGTTTGGTCTTATTCATATATTTTGATGGCCTTATGTGTTGAATTAGACAATGTACAAAACATTAAAAATATTCCTTTTATATTATGTAACTTTTAGTAAATCAATTTTGTAATTGAATTTGTAAAATTTGAGATATGGCTAAGATTATAAGACCTAATCAGATTTTGGCCGCATAGGAATATAGCATAATTCTAAAATTCACCATATTTTCTGTAAGCCTTATAACCCATTTGCATGGAACATGACCATAGTTGCATATCATGAATGCAAACTCATTTTGACATATTTTTAATCATATATGTATCAAATGTTAGGATCTCAACACATTAAGGAAGCCCAAGAGAGAGTTTCAAACCTACCATAAAGGTTGGTTACATTATGTTGAGTAAACCCATAAATTATGTGTGATTTTAAGGCATGATTGGGTTCTATTATATGTATATGTGATTGAATTATGACACCTTACATGTGAACACAAGTCATTACTTATTATACCATTGTGCATGAACACTTATATATGAGACTAGAAGAATGTTCTGACGGGCTTGTTAAACACTTGCAAATCACTTGGCAAAAGGAACAATATGTCCTATTATGGCACATGTTACTAATCAAATAAATCACATGTTATATATTGGCCAATAAAATCAAATGTCACTTAAATCACATGAATTACTAGGAGCAATGTTTGCCTTGCATGCTCATAACAAAATCAATCAATCTATTGGATTTACACTTGTATGAGTTAATACTCGTGCTTATAATGTATCTTAATTGATTATTGATTGGGTCATTAAAATATGATTATTATTTTTATTCATCGAGCCATGACTCATCAAATCACAATTATATTTTTAGATTGTGAAACATAAAGGGTGGGCTATTTGGAACATAAAGTCTTGCATATAGATATATGGAGCATAAGTCGTCGGCTGAATTCTAACTCTCTCACTCACTCACTCACTCACTCTCTCTCTCTCTCTTTATATCATCTACATATAGCTAGATAAGAATCAGTTTGTGGTCATTAATATTAAATGGGTTGTATGTAACATATGCTTACATTAAATGCCTTTTGAGTTGTGTATGAATGATATGTTAACCTTTATGCCTAAGAATACTAGGATATGAATGCCATGCTTAATAAATAGAAACATGTGTTATAGTTTTTAGTATCAAAGCTAAGTTAGGTTTGATAAAGACATACATATGAGCATGATATGTCTTTTACACTTTTATGCATTATCATATAACATAGTTTTATATGTCTATAGAGCATTAGAAGAGGGTTAGTCATGGTAGTACCATGACTAACCAAGAAGAGAGGAGTTAGTCGATTTGCATTCCATATAAGCATCCTACCAACCATCAAAAGATCAACTTGTTAATAAAGTTAGATCTCCTACACATTGTCATGTACAACACGTGCCTTATAAACAACCATAATATAGAACTTGTGAATAGACAATGCAGGGTCCAAAAAATTAGAGGAAAAAATGTATGACAAATTGAGAAAATAAAGTACAGTTAACTTCAGTGATACCTCAAATCCAATAGTGGCAAAGACATGGCTAAAGGGAACACTGAGAGTTTTGAATTTGATGAAATTCACACTAAAAGAAATGTTTGATTTTGCAGTGGCACTATTATAGGGGGATGCATATGATTAGTGGGAAACCATTCCAGAGAGTGATGTCTAACCTTTAGTGTTTACAAGAGATGATTTTCTTTGTGAGTTTAATAATAATTACATGCCAAAAGTGTATAAAAATGATATAAAAAAGAATTTCTAAATTTGAAATAGGAGGAGATGACTATAGGTAAATATGAGGTAAAGTTTAATTAATTACCTCATTCAACATCCTTTATGGTGGCAACTGACAAAGACAAATGTTGAAAGTTTAAAGAGGGATTGAGATATAAGAATAGGAGCAAAATCACAACTACAGAGATAGTTATACGAAGTTAAAAACTATTACAATAAGGGTAAAAAGATTAAAAAAGGAAAGGAAAGATCAATGGTCAAAAAGAGGACCTAGTGAGTTTGTAGGAGATTTTAATAGAGAGAAAGGTAAACGTGGAGATTATTTGCCATCATAGTCTAGTTCCAAGGGTGGTGACTCTAGCTATAAAGGTAGGGGTTAAGAGTTTCATCTTATATAGGTAAAGGTAAAGGCCAAGCTATGTAACAAAACCTTTATTTGTACATTATGGGAGGCAATATATGGGTGTGTATGGCGAGTAGGTGTTACTTTTGTGGTTTTTTAATCATATATGTCGGACTAGGTTAGTCAATCCTAAGTCAAGACTCTCATTTGATCTTGACAATATAGATTGAAAGGTTTTAATGTTAACCTTAAGTGTTGATCTTTCAAATATTAAGTTAGAACCTCATTGGAAGTCAAGTGAAAATGATTAGAAGCAAAAAGCTTAAAGTATGGAAATCTATCTTCAAAGTAGTGACCATCAATTTTAGTAGCGATTATGATTTTTGTAAGAAATTGTTAGAGATTTAAAAGTCACGACAATGAATTTTATGAGCGACTATGACTTGAAGAAAAATGAGAAAGCCAAAACTCCAGTTTGATTCGTGATGGGTATAATGACCAACTTCTTTAGAGCTACCTAAGTAGTGATCGCAAAATTTAGTAGCGATTGTGACTTTGAGAGTCGTTCGAATGATCCAATGGCTAATTTTCTGAAGGACTAATGTTAAGTTGCCATGTGTCAATAGCTGTTAAGTGCAATCCACAATAACAATCGGGAATTTCTTGCCCTGACTATGAAATGTATTTCCTAATCATGAATTAGATGTCACAACTATTATTTAACCATGATAAAGCATTAAATGCAAGATTTTCTTAGCATACTTTAGAGATTTGGATATAGTTTTGTTTGTAATATCTCTTTAGTGGTTGAAGCCTATAAATGCACCATCATGTGAACTTGAATGCAAGAGAATAACCATTAATTATGCCACAATTTTTGCAATATTAATTTTCATAAATTTAACTCTTTCTTTCTTTATACATAATATGGTATGAGCTTTAAACACCTAAGGTTTAGGTTTAAGAGTAAGCCTTTGTATAGAAAACTCTTTCTTAGGTTTAAAATTAGCCTTAGAAAACTCTTGTATAAGTTTGAGTATTAGCCGTGATAAAACACTTGTGTAAGGTTTCAGTGTGAGCCTTGGGAAAAAACTTATAAGGTTTGGTGTAAGCTTAAATGTTAAGTTGAGTGTAAGCTTGTAAAACATTCATAATTTAATGAAACACCCAATTAGTAAATTTAGGAGTGAATATAGGGTTGGTTAATGCCCAATAAATCTTTTGTGTTCATTCTTCTCATACTCATTTTCCAATATTTTATTTGTGTATGTTTCGTTTAAAAGTTCAAATTACTCACCAATTCAACCTCTCTTCGTGGTGCACAAAGGCCAACAATATGCTTAAAGATTATCTTGAAAGGTCTAAAATGTTAAAGGAAGGCAAAGGCAAAACTACATTAGAATCTAAAGTTGAAGTTCTAAAAGCAAGTAGAACTGGAGTATCATTTGGTAGGGGCAGAAGTATAGGTAGAATAACTACTGTTGGTTAGGGTATGAGCATATCTGAAGGTCAAACTTTAAGACTCCAAACACATCAGAGTATTTGCCATTACAAGGCAAGAAGACATAACTTCTCTGAAAGTTATCACTAGTAAATTTTTTCTCCATGATTTAGAAATTGATGTATTAATTGATCCTTGCTCTACATATTCATTCATTTCATTAAACATGGCATAGTAATTGTGTAGTAATTATCAATCTTTAGGTTTTAATCTATGTGTGACTACTCCTTTAAGTGATGTGATGAGTGTGGATAAGGTAGTCATGATTGTGTAATTCGTATTAATGACAGTTGAATGCCGAATTAGCACTGTTGCCATTTTCTATATTTAATATGATATTGGATATGGACTGGTTGACCAAATATCATGCAATAATGAATTGCCTTATTGAGGAAGTTATTTTAAAATCTCCAAATTAGTCAAGGTTTATGTTTCAAAGGGAAAGAAAAATTGTACCTTCATGTTTAGTTACTTCTATAAAGGCTTTTTGAATGATTAAAGGTGGTTATGAAGCTTATCTGGCACATATGGTAGATACAAGGTTCACAGATGAATTACTTAGAAATATTCCATTAGTAAATGAGTTTCCATAAGCGTTTTTAGCTGACTTTTTGATTTTCCACCTTATAAGGATATAAATTAATAATTAAGTTAGTTTCAAAAACAATATCGATATCCATTTTACTTATAGGATGGCTCCAATTGAGTTAGGAGAATTAAATACTTAATTGCAAGAACTATTTGAAAAAGGATTCATTAGACTTAGTTTACACCTTAAGGTGCTTTAATTTCATTTGTTAAAAAGAAAGATGGGATAATGAGGATATGTATTGATTATAGGTAGTGAAATCAGGTTACTATGAAGACCAAATACCTTTTGCTAAGAATAGATGATTTTTTGACTAATTACTGAGAGCACAAATATTTTCTTAAATTGATTTGAAATCATATTATTATTAACTCAAAATTTCAAAACCAGATGTATTAGAAATTGATTTTTGAGTGAGATATGGACATTATGAATTTTTAGTGTTGCCATTTGGTTGATTAATGCACCGACTGCATTTATGGCTTTTATGAACAAAGTGTGTCAGCCTTACTTGGATAGATTTGTAATCATGTCCATTGATGACATACTAGTATATTCAAGAAGAGAAAAAGAGCATGAATAACATTTGAGAATTGCATTACAAATTATGAGAGATAAGCAGTTGCTTGCTAAATTAAACAAGTGCGAGTTTTGGATTGATCATGGTATTTTTGGGTCATATAGGTTTTCAAAAGAGCATAGAAGTGGATCCAATCAAAATTGATTCAATAGTTAAATGGAAAAGCCTAAAGAGTGTTGCAAAAGTTCAAAGTTTCTTAGAACATTGTTGGTTATTATTATTAATTTATTAAAAGCATTTCACTTATAGTTATTCCTTTAATTAAATTACTTTTAAAAAATACAACATTTTAGTGGTCTGAAGCATATCATGAGAGTTTTGATGAATTAAAAAATAGGTTGACTTATGATCTAGTGTTAGCCATTCTTATAGGTAATGAAGGATATATAGTTTATATCGATGCCTCTCATCAAGGTTTAGGATGTGTTTTAATGCAACATGACAAGGTAATTGCATATGCATTTAGATAGTTGAAGCCTGATGAATTATCTTATCCAGTGCATGACTTAGAACTTGCTCCTGTTGTGTTTGGTTTGAAAATATAAAGGCATTATGAGAATTTCAAGGTTTTGTGATTAAACTCAAATGAGTAGAATCTTGTTTATCACTCCATCCTTTTATTGACCGACGGGGGTCAAGATGATAGGAGTTTTACATTAGTAAGAACTCAAAGAAAAAATGGGACATGACAGGATCAATGAGGGATGCTTAAAGCCTCAATCAAGTTTGAAGCCCTTTTAACCAAATGATGGTTAATGGGCGATTAAGGTGGGATAACATATTGTTGTCATCTTTTGAAGATACAGAGTTGCTACTCGACTCTAATTGGGACAATAATCTATGGAAGACAAAATCTAAACTTAACTAAGTCAATTAAAAGGCCCAATTCATCTTCACCTTATCATAGATAGGGTTCGAAAATTGGGTACGACTTGGGGAAGACATTTGGCACCTCTAAATAGCTTGAATATTAAGATCCAACCTTTGATCATTTTTAGTTCACTTGTACCATTTTTAGCTAAATTATTAAATAGTTTGATTAATGCCTATAAGCATGATCCTATCGCAATATAATTAATCATATTGAGTCATCAATAATCTCAAGGGGAGTTGGTCATGCATCATGGCATCATGAGAAACATACATATCATCATTCATCATGATGTATAATCAATTCAAAGGAGGAAGGGGAGGGGGTCATGCATCATGGCATAGGATAAAACATGCATGTCCATCAATTCATCATCATGCATAATCATTTCAAAGGGATGATGCCATGCATCATTGCATAGGGTAGAACATGCATATCCATCATTCATCATCATACACACAATCAACATAAGATTGTTATCAAGACCATCATTCATGGTCTCAATTCAAACATACCTCTACACCTGAGAAAACACACAAGTTAAAAACTAATAATGAAAGCAAATAAAAGAAAATAAACAAATGTGCAAAGTTTATATGTAACACCTTATCACATCTCTATGTTAAGGTAACTAGGAAAATTTCTAAGTCCATAATAAGAACATCCCAACATCATATGAACTAAATAATACATTATAATATGAAATAAACAAACACAATGGATCATAAAAATAAAGTGAAGTGGCATCTTGGAGAATATTAATGGCCTAAGGAAAGGTTAACATAAGAGGAATTCTTAGGTTGTTGAACCCTCCTCCTTATTGCTCTCAAAGAGCCTAAAATCCATAAGTATCACTAACCACTGAGAAGGTTAGGATACTAATCAACAACAGGTAAATCATAAGGCCATAACACATACTAATAACAAACTTGAAGATGCAACAAAAATAAATACAATTATAATAAGGTTCTTAAGGTATTAGGAATCATAGATCCCTCACTTGGTTATGGCCAAAATATGACTAAAATAAAAACTTAAATATCATATTAAGCAAAAAGTGAATAAATATAAGGCATTGAATGTCAAAAATAATAAGGAACAACTTTAAACTTAATCAATATGCAACTATTGGAGTTAACAAGGGTCCTTGGTTATAAAACCTCTCCCTATTTAGCCAATGGAACACTTAAACATCATAAAATAATGATTTGGAAGTGAAGAAACCCAAATAAGAAAGAGGTAAATTTTCATTATATTCTCAGTCAAGATTGGGCAGTCCAAACTTTTTTAAGGTTTGTACAACCATTAATGTAGGTTGTACAAACTATATCAAGTTTGTATAGCCATCCTTAACTAGGTTTTCAAATGAAAAGAAAAGGAAAAAAAAAAAAGGAAAAAGAGGAAGGTAAAGGGAATCTTAATGCTTTGGTCCATTTCTTTACCCTTGAAGGCTCACAAATTTTATTTTTCCTCGAATAATGTAATGGGATATGCAAAGTGAAGTCTCAAAATCTTAGGAACTACCTTAATTCTTAGGTGTAATGGATTGTGTTTTTGGATATTTAGGGTTTGTGAGTCATAATTTCAATAGAGTAACACTAGGGTTGTCCAAACCTCTTTTTCCTTTTTAAATGGTGTAAGATTTATAGAGGAAGGGTACATGAGCCTCTGAAATGGTCCTAGTTGTATAGTGTTCACATTTAATCATAGAGAAGACCTTGAAAGTTTTGGAATTAGGGTTCCTTAGAGATCTGTAAATTTAAGAAGTGGGTTGTACAACCTAGTTCTAAGACTATATAGCCTTAGGGCTTAAGAGGGGACTAGTTCTAGAACCTTCATTGGGTTAGGGTTTTAGTCATGGTTGTACAGTCATATGGTTAGCTATGCATCCTTGATTAGTAGTTTGTACAACCTTCTAAATGAAGCTGGCAGCCTTTGGGCTTATGGTCTTATGGACTTAGGCTTGGTCTTGGTCTTTAGGGCTTAGGCTTAGTCTTTGGGGCTTAGCCTTAGTCTTTAAGGTTTATTCTAAGGTTTTTTAAGACTTTATCCTTCTTCCTTTTACAATTCTCTTTGCATTATTAGGAATAGTTCTAGTGATTTTCATAATTGCTCTTGCATTCTAAGGCTTAAAATCTAGTGCTCACTATGTGTCCCTTACTTTATGGGCCTTAGAAAATAACATTTAAGAAATAACTATTTGCATGGAACTCAATGAAGTAATACCATAAATGTAAATGTAATAATGGATACCAAAGGATACAATGCTTTAGCAACTCCTCTAGTAGGTGTTAAAGCTTATCCTGACATCTTTCTAGTAAGTACCAATGTGTTTGGTTTGCCTCCAGTAGCTCTCTAGCAGGTACTAAATGCCTCAATAGCTCTCTAGTAGGTACTAAGTCTACCTTAGCCACTTTCAAGTAGGTACTAGGTGCTTTGGAACAGGTACTAGGTGTATCAGTAGCTCTCTAATTGGTACTGATTAAGTTATGGTAGCTCTTGTTGCATGTAATAGTGTGTTTAGTGTGCCTTTAACAACTCTCTAGTAGGTATTAGATGAATTTTGCATTTGTACCTATTTTTTATAGCTACTAATGTTCTTAAATCTTTTAGAAATGTCTCAGCCCTTATGGCTAGGTATTCTAGCTCAGAAATGCCCCCTTAGGTCTGTCCTATGTCATACATGCCTTTCTAAAATTTTAGAGTGTTCTCTATAGTGTTATTAGCCTTTTGAAATAGAATTATTATCATTACTTCTAGTTGTTTTGGAGGTGTATTCTATCTAAGAGAAGTGGGCCTGACCCTGTAGCCCTTGAGTAGTGTGATTGTGTATTTTCCTCTAGAAGTCCTTCTAGTATCTTTAAAGAGGTTAATTTTATCATCTAAAGGGTATTATGATAATTTGGTTGGCAATTTATAGGGTTGAATTGGCCTTTTAGACTTTTTGTGGTGTTAAGGGTATTTTGGTAATTTTTATAATGAGGTATGTCTAGGCTTTTAGGCTTTAATATGCTATATAGATAAAGGGGCTATCTGTGCAGCTAACTTGATGGGATTATTTTCATAGCATGATAGTGGTTTGTACATACCACCTTTAATTGTACAAACCTTACCCCCTATATAAGGCCCGCAAGTAGCCGTAAGGTCAATTCACATAGTTCATCTTCTTTTATATACTTTCTCTCACTATAAACTCTTTAAACTTAGATTTTGGCTTTTCCATTTTCTTTTGATCTTTCATGATGCCGACTTTTACGATAAAAAGATGTTCGATATCGTAAAAGAGTTCTTCGGTGAGTTGGCTGCCATTTACGATGCCCTTAAACAATTCCATTCCGCATATAGCTTTTAAAGGGTGAATCTCTCAATAAAGGCAATCACAAAGATTATCTCCGTGGGCTTCAATTCATGTTGTGATGTGCCAACGATCCATAATTTATACTACCATCTAGTAGGAGCCTCGGGGGTTGTAGGCTCTTCCACCTATTTTTCTTATTATTTTCAATTTGTTTTTTTTATCATTTTTTTATTTAGCATTATAAGATTTAGGCACTGTCTTATAACTTACTTTATGGATGCAAACATTAGGTTAACTTAAAAAAATATTTATGGATAGTTCTAGGACACTCAACTTTTATTTTTTAGAGAATTTTGTTTTGCTATTTGTTGGTTAATTTCTCAACTTGGTTTGAATGCATTATACCTTTTTTGAGAACATGCACCAAATTGTTGAAATTCATTCATGAAATAACTCATAAGGAGCTAAGACGCGTACCTGTGACAAATAAATTGATTGCTTTTTTATTTATTTTTGCAAATTTTCTTATTGATGCTGAATTAAGCTGTGTTAAGCCTGTAATACTTTGTACATGATTATTGGACCGCACTTTGAACTTCTGCAAAGATTTATTGAAAGGATTACTATTTGTAATTTTTAACATAAATGTAAATGCTTCCTTCGTGATTAAGATCAATTGTTCTATGCCTTTTAAAATCTAACCAAATTATCTAACCACCTGCACATTATAAATGCATGTAGAATGCTACTTTATTACTCATGAATTTAGATATTTACCTTCCTTGTGTTGTTGTTTCATGTGGCTTTAACTTATACATCTAGGGCCATCTATGGCTTGAGATCTTTCTTTACTCTTTCATACTTTTTCTACTATATGAATATTGAATATTTGCCATTATTATTTTTCTTTTTAGAGTGATATATCCTTCTAGAAGGGAGGAGGAGCGATAGGCCTAGCTAGGTCTTAATTTCATGAGCTGCATCCTCAAGTCGTGGCTCGCTTAGAAGGAATTGGTTTGATGCCTTTCGTACAAATGTTGCTGAAAAAGGTTTCTTATATTGATTCTATAATAAACCAGGTACTGGTTGAGTGGTGGTTGGACATTACTCATACTTTGCACCTGCCATTGTTAATGGAGATTACCATGACGCTTGACAACTTCACTTACTTAACCAAGATTCACTTTTTTGTTATCCTTATCCCTACTGATTATGATGCTCTTGAGCATGTGTAGCAAAATGATTATCTTCTCTAGTTTTTAGGCTATATTCTTCGAACCAAGGGGAGCCTCTCCTTTGAGCTATTGAACATAAATGATGGTGCTCCTACGATCGTCAATGATATGTTATTGGAGGTGGTGGATTATCATGCTTGTTGCTTCCATCTATATGCCTTGTCAGGGGCTTTATTCTCGAACCTGTTGAATGCAGTGAAGATTTATTTAGTGCTGACATTGGTGGACTTAAGACTCATCCATCGCTCTAACTAGAGATCTACGCCATTCACTCACTTATATTGATACTTAGATTGGTATACTTGAGGTCTATCTTATATGTGTGGTGCTTGGTAAATGTTCATTGTGAGTATCTCTTATGCCTTTTTACTTTATCTATTTATTCCTTTTTAGTTATCTCGCACTGGCATTGTACTTTATTGATAGGCCTGGGCCATGAAGCTAAGTTTATTGGAGGGTTGCAACCTTGTGTTTGACATGAAGGGCTATTACCCTCAGTTTATAAGGTGGAGAGTGTTAGCCAGAGTGAGTCCTCGATGAAGCATGTTTAACTTAAAGTAGGTACTACTGTCCTGTAATAGAAATAATCATTAATTTAGCATGATACTTAATATTTATGGTTTTATACTTATAATGGTTATGTGTCCTTATTACAACTGCATTTAGATTGGAGGAGGCTTTCAGATGCCTAGAAGTCGAAGGTAATAGAGGTGGAGGGCATTTCATATGGACAACGTTTATTGGCAGGCCTATTATTACATAAGTGGTATATGAGAGAGTGGATCCTCATGTGGCTTAATGGGTTGGACATTCAACCCATTCCACAACATTTGCCCTTAGACATGTTATAGGCAGTTAATATGAAGGGGGATATGGAGATGCGAACAACAATACAGTTTATGCCAAGAGCAACTTGTCTTAAATAGGATCCTTTATAGAGTTAGATGATCGAGGCTTTGGTGGTGACAATCCTGATGATAGAGGCAGTTATTCAGGTTTTTTTGAGGCATATGGTACGTGAAGGGATGATCCTACATTGTCATGCCCAAGTGGCGACTACTTATATTGAACGTAGGCCTACAAAACCTGCTTTTATTGCGCAAGTCCCTAAGAGGAAGTATACATGCTTATGATTGTATGTGTGATTATGTCTTACATATCCTAACCCTTGTCCATTTTACAAGAGATGATCCAATGCAGGAGCTCAGGGATGCCAAGTAGCATTTGTCTGTGGTATAGGCCCAAATCAAGATGATGGTTGGGGTAGTGGCTAAGGACTCTAACAAGTATGTGGCAAATATAGAGGGAAGAGATGGTGCAGAGGAGACCGCATCGGGAAGTAGAGGGGATTGAGCTCATTTGGTGCCTATTAGATTTGAGGATTTTTTATTTTAGTATTAAATATTTTTTAGATATTATTGATATTTTTGGCATAGTTGTACAAATATTTTATGCGATTTGAAAGCCATAGGTTGTTTAGATACATTGAGGTGATTCCACCTTTTCTTTTTGCCAAACCTTAAAATTTTTAATGAAAATACCCAATTTTGATTATGGCTCCATTTTTGTCTTATGGATGTGTGGTTGCATTATTTTGTCTTTTTTAAACATATAAATGTCTTTTAGAACATATGCCAAATAATCTTCATGCCTCGAATACATGGAAAATTCTACCCAATTTTTCTTGAAAAGATTGGTCTGTACAGACTACTAAATTATATGTATAGACTAATAGTTATTTGTAAAAAACATCTCAAGTAAGTTGTACTACCATGTACAACTATTCACAGTGTTAGTATTAAGCACTTTCTCTCCCTTCTATAAATACCTATATAATTTTCCTCTTTAAACTTGATATTTTCACCTTCCAACCATGGCTATGGAATTTTTTAGGTCACTTCGATCCTTAGTTTAGTTTGATTTACCTTAGGTTGGTCTGGAGGCTCTCTATTGCTTGTTATTTGTTCGTTAGGACACAAATTTTTTATAGGCGACATGACTTATGGGATTCCACTACCTATTCTTTACACTTTAAAGATTCTAAGATTTGCCCTCTGTTAGAAGAATTCAGTGTCATTCTTAACTGTCGGGTCATGGCTGTAGCCCACATTGCCTTACCAAAGCTAAGTTACCCATATGTCCAAATGATAATGCAGTTGTTTGACTTATGATATGATGAGGTCCCTATGTGCATACTAGGTGGAGAGAAGATTCTCATGGCTCCTTTAGGGTCATGCTCCAGTAGCACAGGTCCATATTATAACCACTACCTTGATGGGCAAGTTTTTTTTTTTTTTTAGAAGGAAGATGGTGAAACATATTTGCAGATTTTACTCCTTGAGGAAGATGAATCGGGGAAAACCCTTGTCCCGACAATCTTGGTCGAGACCATTATGGTCTTGGACAAAGTGGCTCTTTAGCCTTAACAATTCTTTTGTTAGGAGCACATTATTGCTTTAGGTATGAATTTCTTCTATAATATTTACTCTTGCTATTTTACTTTATCTTTTTTATTTTTATTGCCCTTATTTTTGCATGGACCTTATTTTTGCTTAGATCGTCCTTGCAGGATTTTTAATCTAATGGGCTAATTATTTTTGCTTAGGCTACCCTTTCAAGTTTTCAACCTAACAAGCTTATTATTATTTTATTTCTTGTCTCATATTTTAGATATGGCTATAAGGAAAGCTAAACTTATTAGTCACCCGTACTATGGATATGGGACTCTATTACCCACATCATCACCTGAACCATTGCATGTCAAGGCCCATATGTACCAAGGATGGGTGGACTGAAGGGATGTCTTACATTACTATTTTTGACATTTGCTAGACTTACCTATGGTGGAAGTTCTTGTGAGTTACTATGAGGACCTACAAAGACTGCGTGATCATCCCTGCTTTGGCTTTCAACATCTTTGATGTTTGAGCCCACATGCAACATCAATCTAACGCTCCTTAACACAAAGTGGACTTCCTCCTTTCTTTCATTGAGGGCCTATTGTCCTAGTGTCTTTTCGATAAAGTTAGGTCCGCATAGGCCAACTGCCATATTCATGACTTGTTCATTATAATGGACCCTACCTCTAAGAATGATGCTAACTACATGGCATGGTTACATGACTATTAGAATTGTAGAGTTTGTTCAATCTCATCAAAAACATTAAGAAACAGTGAAACTTACAAGAAGAAACATCCATATATTTAATTCTGGTTTGATGATAAATTTAATTGAATATACTTTAATTATGCAAATGTATTACCATTTGATGTTATGCTTATCATGAACCTTTTACATTTAACATATTACATATTAATTGAATGTATGATTACTACTTTTATATTAGCACATTAGATCACCCAATTGCATCATTTGATGGCTTTATCTCATGGCTCATTGCACCTTCCCTTTTTGCTTGTTTCTCCACTACCTAGTGTTTCATCATCCCATGATAAGAGTCCCTATTGGTTAAGTGTACTCTTTTACGTTTTGCTCTATTTATCATATTTATGTCCTAATTTTTATCTAAGTTGCTTTTTTGAATTTTTGACTTGGTGAACTATTTCTTTCTTTTTTCTCTTTTTTTTATGCCTTAACTTTTGCTTAACTCACCCTCACAGGTTTGCGACTTAGAGGGCTAATTTTACTATTTCTCTTATCCTCACATGAAATACCTCTTTAACCTATATAAGTTTATTGGCTTAAAGAAATCATTCCCATCCATCTTTGATAATTTTGCTACACCTTTAGAATAAATCTGTTTGACCATATAGAGACCTCTCTAGTTTGGCCTAAACTTTTCTCGAAGATCTTGAGCTTGTGGTCTAAATCACCTTTAACACTAGGTTATCGACCTTTATAGTGGTTGCTTTGACTCTCTTATTCAATTTGTGGGCCATCTTGGCTTGATATATTTAATGCCTAAGGCCTAACTATCTTATATAACCTATGAATAATAGCCAAACCATATAACCTAAAATGGTTAACCCAAGTTGCTATAGTAGTTGGGCCTAAACCTATATAAGTTGCTAACCTTTCTTATTTACTTTTGATGTGGGATTTCCATAATCCCTAAGCACCTCAAGCTAACACCTCTAGATGTAAGACACCTTAGATTGATACCTTTGTTGGTATGTTACAATCTCCCTTACTTGGACTTATGACGTCTTCATCATGACTAAGCTTACAATTAAGCTCATGCCACTGGGTTTCTAATTATGCTTAGTCATAATGTAACCCTTAAGAATTGCAGTTCCTTAATGCCTAGGGGAACCCCATCTCATCTTTAACCATAGGTAGCCCTTTCCTTATATGCCTACTAGCTTCATATAAGTTTATGACCTAGGGTGGTTTTGATACCAATTATAAGGACTTGAGCCTAATTGTCTTGAATAACCTATTAATAATGGCCAAACCACACAACCTGAAATGTTTAACTTAGGTTTCTATAATAGTTGGGCCCATACTTATATATGTTGCTAACCTTTCTTATTTACTTTTAATATGGTATTTTCATAATTCTTAAGTACCTCAAGCTAGAACCTATAGGAGTTAGGCACATCAAGTTGACACTTGTAGTAGTTTCGAACCATCTGAATACAATCATGGTCCATAGTAGTCTAATAATAACCCATTCTCACAATTTATCTTGTCAATGTTTTCCTATTTATATGAGGGCCACAAGTCCCTACAAACATCTCCTCCATGACTTTATCCACTTCCTCTTTCATTATGCATCTCAGATGGATGCCATATGGAATTCTCTTATATTGGACAACATTATGGACTACAAATTGTGATGCTAACCTCCAAATCACATCCTTATCTTTCTAGCCCTTTAGGGTATGCTCCATTTTTTAGATATCTTTGCACATTGAAGTACCAAGTATGATTTTCCACTATCATTTGCATTACTCTATCATTGATGTAGCATGGCATAATAGACTTAAGTGTAATGAGTGGCTTCATTGGAATTGCCTTTCACCATCCTATATAAAAACCAAGGTCGCTAAGGAGTAGGCCATTATGTTCTCTTCTCGTAATAAGTGATGAAGTACAATTCTTTGAAAATTCTACATCAATCTCTTTAAGTATTCTAAATATAGGCTTAATGTTCTTCTCTTATTAATCACTTGTAAAATAACTAGTAATAAATTGTTGAACACTTTAGTTATCTTGACCCTCATCTACATCAAGAGTTATAACTTAAGTGAGCAAATTTCATATGCAACCATCTTATTTGTCACATTAAAGTCAAGCTTCTTGGCTACAAGACAAAGTCCTTCAACCCTGAGGCTCGATTGCTCTTAAAACTTCATCAGGAAATTAGAAAGGTTTGGGTTCTCTTTCTTCAATAGGTTATTAAGCCAAATATTTTGCAATTATTTGACCCTTAATCACCTTCTTAGTCACATTCTTAATGTCAAATTATATTAGTAGTATTAACCATTTTTCCAAATTTCCAATCAAGGAAGGCACCTCATGCAAGTACTAGACCAGATCAAGCTCTAAAACAACCTCAATCGAATATGACTAAAAGTAATCCCTTAACTTCTTTGTGGCACACACGAACACTAGATAGGTCTTCTCCACCTAATTATCCATCTCCTAGTAATGAAACAATTTCTTGCTAAGATAATACATGACTTGCTTATTTCTCGTCTCATCTTTTTGAACTAACATTGGCCCTATAGAGCTTTCTTCTACTTTTAGATATAAAATCAGTGTCCTTATTAGCTTTGGAGATTTTAGTACTAGAGGGTTAGCTAAATACTCCTTTATCTTGTTAAAGGCTTTATAACATTGCTCATTCCACTTCATCGGTTGATCCTTCCTCAATAACTTGAATATCGGCTTGCAAGTAGGAGTGGGCCTTGCTATAAACTTGCTAATATTTATAGACAACTGAAGAAGCCTCTGACTTCATTTTCTATCTTGGATGTTGGCATGCCTTAAATGTCCTTGTATGAATCTACTTAAAAGCCTTTCTTATTTACCATGTAACCTCAGTAATTTACTAGATGTAACCTTGAACACACATTTATTAGGATTCAATCTCATATTATACTCATCCTCTCTTTTTAAGAACTTCTCTAAGGCCTTAAAATGGCCTTCCTTTGTCTTAAACTTTAACATTATGTCATCCATGTACACTTCCACTTTGTTATGTTTTAAGTCATGAAATAAAGTAGTTGCCATTCATTGGTACGTCGCTCTCGCATTATTCAATCTAAATAGCATCACTTTATAGCAATATGTTCCTCACTCCATGATAAACATCATCTCCACCTTGTTAATGATTGCCATGAGAATTTGCTCTTAAAGGAGTATATAATACATATTACAATGCTATCTTTTAACATATTTATATTAGGCAGTAGGATGTCATCCTTCAGGCAAGCCTTATTTAGGTACTTGTAATCCATACATATCCTTACTCTCCCATCCTTTTTTGGCATTAACACTATGTTAGCTAACCACCTAAGGTAGCCAATTATTTTTAAGAACTTGGCATTCAACTTCTTCGCCACTTCTTCTTTAACCAAGTGGGCCATTCAGGTTTTATCCTTTAAAGCTTCTGCTTTACTAGTCTTATATGTAGATAAGTAGAATTCTATGTTCATCAATTTGGTTATCAACCCATGGCATATCCTCGTATGTCCAAGCAAAAACCCTTTAGTACTTCTTGAGCAGCTGTTTAAACTTTCATCATTCTTTGGTGTAACATCACTAATAATGAACAAGATTTTTTAATTTTCCTATGTGCCAATAAATACAGTGGTATGCACAAAATTAATGTTAAATATGCTCATAAAATGATGTATGCTATGCGTACTACCATCAGGGAACACATCACACAAGTAAGCAAACGCGACATTAATTGCCTTAAACTTGGAAATAAATACATCATTATCTTCAAAGAGACTGGAAATAAGAACATTAGCAGTATTAGGAAAGACAACTTCTTCTAGCAGATCAGTAAAAGTTTCTTGGGTGTTAGTCTTCTATTCTCTTATAACCTTTGTTATGTCAGTCATATGAGATACACTCGAGTCTCCAATATGTTCAGTGTTTGGTCCCTTCTCAGACTTTATGTCAACCATCTCTTTCACAATCCTTTTAAAGTCCTATTTCATTTGACTATCCTATAACTTAATCTTTATGAAGCTTTCCTAAAGAGCTACCCCTTTTAACTTAGCTTGATCTTACACCTTCTCACCATTACCCATGTTCTCAATGGAATTCACAATCATGTTCTAAATATCTGCTAGAGTCAACCCAAGTATGTGCCTTCAGTAAACTTGCACAGTCTGGTATATCCTTATTCTGGATCCATAAGAGGGCCTTCTTAATTAGCAATCTCGGACTTATTTTTCATATAATCCACACTTATAGCACAAAACTTTTAGCAAGTACTATTCATATTCCTTTTCAATGAACTTCCTTTTGTCATTCCATAGCTATGTAGTATGAGGGCCATACAAAATCACGGTTCATTCCGACCCTTGGGTACTTTTCATATCTATTTGCCTTTCTAATTTTCCTTCTTTTTCTCATTCTCCTCACCTAATGAATTTCTACAGTTTAGATAGCTTGTTTCCCCAACTCCTATATAAAAGAATGCCTTTTCCAAATCATCTAGGGTGTCATCGCACAATGGATTTTCATTTTTATCAGTGGTTTCTTTCTCTACTTTTTCCATTACTTCTCATTCTTTTATTAAGAAATCATGCAGTGGCCTATGTCAATCTTTCAATTCTAGTTTAGACCCTTTCCTATGATAACCAAGTCCCTTTCTATTAGTCTAAATTAGAATATTTGAAAACTTTGATGTTCATATAGAATTTTTTTTCTAATCCTTTTCCTAGCAATATATATATATATATATATATATATATATATATATCTTCATGATTCCCATTAACTTTGGGTCAATCCATTTATTTGTAACACCAGTAACTTGGAAACCCTTAAGGTGTAGTATGACTGTGCTTAGTGTTGACACAATTTCCCCAACTTCTACATAGATAGTCACCACCTCGCCCTTGTAAGGAATCTTATACTTTTGATGCAGCATAGATGGCACTTTATATGAACAAGGTTGGATTGATCGTTACTTGTATGCTAAAGAATAGTTGCCTAAAATCTATCAAACCAAGTATTGGAGATTTGATCTTCAAATCCCAACTAGACCTTTAAAAAACTTATTTCGAGCAGCCTAAGTTATAAAAGATTTAAAATTGTGTTAACTTAAACCCTAAATCAACCAAGACAATTTAAGACCAAAATTAACAAGTTTGTTAAATTCTTAAGGCTTCACTCAACAATCTCACTAATTCCACTCAAGAAGAAAATTTAGTCTCTCAAGCAAACTTGCTAACAATTATAATATTCATTGAATGAATCCCTTTTGGTAAAATGTGAGGGCTATTTATAGCCTTACAATGCTTAATCCAAAACCAATTAGGATTTAGTTTATGTTCCCTAATATAATTCAATATTTCCTAATGTAATAAGGAAAAGACAATCCTAAACTGAAAAGGAAAACTAAAGAAACATTATGTTTGATCAACAATATTAGACTAAGATACTTTCCTAACTAAATAACAACTCTTCTTAAATAGAAAAGGAAAAGGATTCAACCTAATAAGGAAATCCTAATGGCATTAAGAAACATTGCCAACTAAGGAAATCTTGTAACAATCTTTGACTTTAGGCCTTATTTCCTTATATACATGACTTTAGCTTCCTTTTACATGTATTGGCTTATTTTTATATGCCTTGGACGAATTGGGTTATGCTTGGGTGCTCTCCATAAGTTGGGCTCTATTGTTTTAAGTTAAGTGCTTCATTTAAAGAGTTTAAGCTCCCATCAACTTTTAATTGGGCTTCACGCATCCTTTGCTATTTTTGGGCTAATCGAAGTATAACTCCTTATTGCATGATTGCTATAATTGCCTCCTTAACCTTTTTTAGCATTTCACTTATGATTGGGCATTGAAGTTGAAGTGAATCCTTTACTAACTTGCCTCGGGTATTTGCATCATTCCATCATTCCGCAAGAGGATTCGTCCTCGAATCAAGACCTTCATCAACATTAAAAGGAGATAAATCAATAACATTAAATGTAGCACTAACATTATAATCGTTAGATAAGTCTATCTTGTAAGCATTATCATTAACCCTCTCTAAGACCTTAAAAGGTTCATCTCCCCTAGGATCTAGCTTACTTTTTCTAAGATTAGGAAACCTTTCTTTCATAAATGTAACCAAACTCAATCACTCGGTTCAAATACCACTTTAACTCTACCCCTATTTACATTTTTAGCAACTTGCTTATTCATTTTTTCAATATTCAAATGCACCTTCTCATGTAATTGTTTAACAAATTCCAATTTTTTTTTACCTTCCATATCAACTCGCAAATTGGAAGGAATAAGGGATAAATCCAAAGGACTCAATGGTATAAATCCATAAGCAATCTCAAAAGGGCAAATAATGTGCAGAAGAATGCACACTCCTATTATATGCAAATTCTTTATGTGGTAATCGTTCCTCCCAAGATCTTAAATTTTTTATTATCAAAACTCTCAAAAGTTGCCCTAGAGTCCTATTTGCAACCTCAATTTAACCATTAGTTTATGGGTGGCATAAGGTAGAAAATAACAACTTAGTCCCCAATTTGCCCCATAATATTTTCCAAAAGAAACTCAAAAAATTTGTACCCCTATGACTAATAATAGTTTTAGGCATACCATGTAACCTCGTAATCTACTTGAAAAAAAAAGAAGCTATGTTAATGGCATTATTAGTTTTGTAACATGCAATAAAATGCGCCATTTTAGGAAATCTATCAACAACCATAAAAATAAAATATTTACCATATTTTTACCTAGGTAACACTAAAACAAAAACCATAGATATTGTTGGACTAGGTTGATTTAACCTAAGTCATGAACATCTTTTGATCTTGATTGTTGGACTAGGTTAGTTAATCCTAAGTCTTAGATCTCTTTTAATCTTGACAAAGGAGATTGATCAATTATAATGTTTCAATTAAGTGTTGTTTTATAGTTTTTAGTTAGTTTATAAATTGAAAGTTGGGTGGAGTTCATAATCTCTGGAGAAAGCAAAGTGTCTTCTAATTAATGATTATAACTTCAAATATCATGATCGCGACTTAGCTTAAGATAGGCATAAAATTAGACAGGGAAATTCGCAGGCTACTTCTCTGTTGCGATTCATCTAATGATGGAAATGCCAATATTACAGACGAATTCATGATGAGTGTCACGTCTCAGTTGCGACCGCAACTTTCAAAGTAACTCAAGAGGGAATCAAGTCCGCAACCATAACATGACAAGTGTCCCAGGTGTTCGCTGGAAGACAAAAATCACGATGGAAACTCGTGGGTAGCTACTGTGATTCATGAAGAAGAAGATGGACATTTTGACAGATGAATTCGCGTCTTAAGTAGCGCCATGTACAAGAAAAATCACGATCACTACTTTTGTGAGCAAATGAAAGGCAACGACTGTATTTTCCTATTGAACCAATGAGAAGATGGCACATAGACTAGCCATTAGACACAAATGGGGATTTCTTTCATTATTTTTGGCTTTCATATGGAAATTGAAAAATCACAACCGCAAAAGAGTAGTAGTTATCGCGAATGAAGCCTAATAAACATTTAATGCAAAATCTACCTGGCATACTTTGGAGATTTGCTACCAATTTTAATGTAACATCTTTTTTGTGGGTAAAGGCTATAAATACCTCACCAAACAAATGTAAATGTAAAACAATTCATTAATTTGTAACCTAAAACTCTTGCAATTTTGCTACTCAATCTTTTCTATTCTTTAAGGGATTGTTTGGTATGAGCATTAAATACTAGTTATAAAGGTAGTAGTGTGAGCTTGTAAAAATACTAAAGAGAGGTTGTTGTGTGAGCCTTAAAAATACATAGTGTAAAGGTTATTATATGAGCCTTAAAAACACATGTGAAGGTTATTGCGTGAGCCTTGAAAACACAAGTGTAAAAGTTAGGTGTGAGCTTAAAAACACCATTTGAAGTTAGTGGAATACCCAATTACAGAGAATTGGGGAGTGGACGTAGGGTCAATTATTCCTGATCCACTATAAATCGTGTGCCTCATGTTTTACTCTTCTCTATCCCTTTTACTTCTAAATTTTTTTTCATACACCAATTTAACCCCTCATTCTTGGTGCCTAGGGCCAACAAGTGGTATTAGAGCCAAGTCTCACAAATAAACCTTTATTCTGTGAGAAAAGATTGATGGCACAAGAGGGAATCCTCTCACACCTCAAGCCTCACTTTGATGGATCCGACTATATTCATTAGAAGTATAGAATGGAAATCTACCTTGACACAGATGTGGTAGACTTTGGGATGTGATTGTCAAAGAATGGTAGCCACCCACTAAAGTAGTGGATGAAATTAAAGAACTTATTCCAAGGGAAGAATGGGTTAAACCTCGTCGGAGATCAAATAGCAAAAACAAGAAGGCATTGGTCATTCTACTAAGCTTTCTCTTCAAAGAAGAGATTAGAAGAATGCAACATTGTCAAACAACACATGCCATTTAGAAGACCCTTGAGAACTACCATGAAGGCATAACACTAGTTAAGTTAAGCTAGTTAGAGATGTATGACAGAATGAGAGCTATTCATGACGAAGGACCATGAAAGCATCACCGAAATGATGAATAGGCTCCTATCTATCGTCACCAATATGAAGAAATTTGAAAGGACTATCAAAATTATGAGGTAAACATAAAAATCCTCAAAACTCTTCGTTTAGATAAATTTGGTGCTAGAGTATGCAACATCCAAGAGTCCAATCCAGATTGGAAAGGTGCCAACAGACGTGTTGATAGGTAAACGCTTAACTCATGAGTTGTCTTCATAAAAAGACGAGCAAATGAAGAAACCAAGAGGCTAAGGAGATAAACCAAAAAAAAGAAAGAAGAACCCTAGCTCTTGAATCCTCAACAAAGAAGAATGAGGTAGAAATTACCTTAAGTGATGAAGAAAGTGACAAGGAAGAATAGGAGCTAGCAATGCTCTCAAGAAGGACAAAGGAGTTTATCAAAAGAATAAAAGAAATAAAAAGTTTCAAGAAGACAACTCCTAGCCTAAGAGAAAGATCTAACGATGTCACTTGCTATGAATGTGGCAAGCAAAGCCATATCAAGTACGATTGTCCCAAATTAAAGAAGAAGAAGAGATAGGATAAGAAGAAGAAGGAAAGCTTTTCAGCCACTTGAGATGACAGCTCAAGTAAAGAAAAGGAAGAAGGAGAAGTTGCCAATATTTATTTCATGGCATAAGAAGATTCTACAAATAAGGTAAGTACTTCTTCCCATTCTCATTCTGATTTTGAATTTGATGAGATAGATAAAGTGCTTATAGAGGCTCTAGCTACGAGATGTGATAAATACAAGTCACAAATGAAATCTTACAAAAGAAAATGTCAAAAGTTAGAGGATGATTACAAATCCCTTAATTACATTGTAAGAGAATTGAGAGCATCTAATGATGAGCTCAAATAATTTATGGATAGTCTTTTTACATCGACTTCTTCAATGGCTTCATTAAGAAATGAGAATGACACTCTAAAGGAAGAAGTCATTGAGCTTAGAAGTTTAATCTTCAAATTCCATAAAGGAAAAGAAGCCTTGGACACATTGATTGTGTCACAAAGACCACCACTAATTAGACATGGTCTAAGCTTCAATGAAGCCTCCTCATCATCTCAAACTACATTTGTTAGATTTTCAGAACCTCAAACTTCAAGGGTTGAAGTAATTGGGATGAAAAGTGCTCCTAGCACTAAGCCTCATAAGCCTAAGGGCAAATGGAAGACTCCTCCAAGCTCAAGAGCCAAGACTCAAAGACCTAACCATGCCTACATATACAACAAACAACATGCTCACTCTCATAAGAAATTTTCTACTCCTACTAATCATACATGTACATGCGTGCATTCACATAGTCAAGGTCTGAGAAGGCCTCCTACTCATACTAAATTTATGCATAGGAGAAAGACTCCCAAGTCTAAGCTCCAATGTCATTATTGTATGAGATTGGGACACATCAATAGTCTTTGCTATATTAGAAAGGCTCACCTCAAATTAGAGGACCCTTCATCTCCTAACACCCTAGGACCCAAGTATGCTTGGGTACCTAAGAAAAGGTAATTCACTTTTGTTATGTAGGGGAGTGTGGCAGCCACCAAATCAAGCAATTGGCATGTGGATAGTGGATGTTCCAAGTATATGATTGGAAATAGAAAGCTATTCATGACATTGAAAGAAAAATAAGGTGTAGATGTCACATTTGGTAACAATGCTAAGGGTAAGGTAATTGGCATTGGAACCATTGGTAAGAATAGTTGCTCTTTAATTAATAATGTTTTATTAGTTAGTGGCTTACAACATAATTTGTTAAGTATAAGTCAATTGTGTGACAAAAGGTAATAAAGTCACCTTTGATCCTAGGGAATGCTGACTCACCACATTGGTGGATGATGAGGTTATTTTCAATAGTGAAAGGAAATATAATACCCACTCAATTGACTTGGACAATTTGGCTAACCAATCTTTTAAGTGCCTTATGTCTTTGAGCAATGAAGCTTGGTTGTGGCGTAGAAGGATTAGACATGCAAGCATGGATCTTCTTCCAAGCCTATCTAAAGGAAAGTTAGTGGAAGGACTTCCCAAGCTAAATTTCTCTAAAAGATAAGACATGTGATCCTTGCCAAATGGGGAAGCAACACCATGCCTCTCATAAAGCCAAAAATGTTGTAAGTTTAACTAGACCACTTCAACTTATTCATATAGACTTGATAGGACTCACTAGAAGTGCTAGCTTAAGTGGAAAGCATTATGCACTAGTCATAGTAGATGACTACTCTAAGTTTACTTGGGTATCTTTTATAGTTAATAAGAATGATTCCTTTGATGCTTTTAAAAGTTTTGTAAAAAGGGTTCAAAATGAACAAGGTTACTTCATATCTTCTATTAGAAGTGACCATGGAAAGGAATTTCAAAATGAGTCTCATTTGAATGTTGTTAAGAGGATTTTCAAATATTTGCATGACACAATTCACTTAGAGTTATGGTATCCTAAGGATTCTTCCTTTAGTCTCGTAGGATATTCAGATGCGAATTATGCAGGTAGCTTATTATATAGAAAAAGCACTTTTGAGACTTGCCAATTTATAAGAGAATGCCTAGTTTCTTAGTTTAGTAAAAAGCAAGTGTTAGTTACCTTATCCACCACGAAAGCCAAGTATGTTATTGCGGGTTGTTATTGCACCTAAGTCTTTAAATGAAACAATAATTGAAGGATTTTGGCATAGTGATTGATCATATTCCTATTAAATGTGATAACACTAGTGCTATCAATCTTTCAAAGAATCCCATCAAACACTCTAAGAGCAAACATATAGATATTAGACATCATTTCTTAGAGATCATGTATAAAAGGGTGATGTTGTGTTAGAATTTATTGACACAAATCATCAACTTTCTGATATTTTCACTAAACCTCTAAATGAAGAAAGAATGAACTTCATTAAGAGAGAATTAGGAATGCTTGATGGAAGCTCCCTAAAGTGAAAATTTTGATCTTATGCATGAATGCTATGTGTGTTGTTAATTGTATGTCTTATGTTTTCTGCATGGCTTTTTCCTTATGGATCACAATTTTAATTCTTTCAAAACTTGGTTTTTCATCATTATCCTCGCTGATTTATAATTCGCGATCACTATCCTTCCTTCATGGTCGCAAATTACAAGTCAAAAATCACCCGTCTCTGAAACATCAAATTGCAGTTGTGAAATTTCTACTCCACTGTGAATTTTGGTCAATTTTCAAATTTGTTGACCATTGAGTTGCATATTCTTGAGGAAAATTTATTCGTTACTCACATTTTCCGGAATTCACGATCACGACTTATGTTTTCACGAATGCGAATTTGGGTAACTGTTTGGCCATTAATTGATTTGATGGCCAACCATTTCCAACTTTTCATTAAACCTTTTCTAACTGTTTATATACCTTTTCAATGGCTATATAAAGCTTCCAAACAGTGATTTTCATCACTTCATCATATTCTCAAACTCTCGTACTTTCAAAGCTATCAAATTCTTCCAAATTCTCTTCATCCTTTGCATTGGCCCCTAAATAAGATCACAAGAGCAGAAAAGGGAAAGGGAGTGGCTTAACCCTCTATACCCCCTGCACTCTAACTCATAAAGGGAGTCACTAAGGAGGAGAAGGAAACGTGTAAAGCTAATTCCTCCAAGATTATCCACCATAACAAGATCCCCTCCACTTTTTTGTTAGAAACCTTAGGCATCAATAATGAAATTCATGCTTTTCTCTCAAACCTTGGCTAGAATGAGATCATCTTTCGAGATGAACTCAGATACAAAGAAGTTGTGCGAGAGTTTATGTGTACCGTCCAACTTAGACGCAAAGCCAAATCTCCTACAGGTCAATACGGGTTAGTATTCCAGGCTTTTGGCAATCCTTTTTATATAACTTTGGAACACTTCTTCTCTTTTAAATTTACAAGTTGGAGAAAACATCCCTTTCATAATCTCTATGCTTAATGTTATGTATAATGAGTTTTGGTTGGAAATCTCTATTGAAACAAGACACGATCCTCGCTTATCTTTGGCCAAACGCATCAAATCCCTTCCCCTTTGGATACTCTATCGTATCATCACCTTTTCCATAAATGCAAGAGGTGATGATAATGAGAAAGTATCCTAAAAAGGCTTGGCATTCCTTTTTTTGCCTTGTCAAAAATAAACCCATACAAACTGGCTGATACCTTGTAGATTAATTGATTCACATGAGTATCAAACCCAAGAGTCAACTCCTTCTGCCTTCACACATCACTGCCATTTATCATTTCGTTGGAGCCCTTGATGAGGAAAAAGAAAAATTCCTCACCAAGAAGCTTATTCCTTCATAAAATTTTCTTAGCCTAACTTACATCATAAATGCCAAAGCCATACACCCAAATACTTATGCCTAAACCTTAGGTGCATTTAGGGCCAAGAAAATGGAAACTTCACAAGCTTATAAAAGGAAGAGGCTATACATTGAAGAAGGAGCAATTCCAGTCCCTCCTCATCAACCAAAAACCCAAGTCCAAGTTGTCTCTTACCACCATCAATCAAAAATTGGATAAGATGATGAGAATGATGAAAAGAAGATTTCTATATCTCTTATATCTTCATAGTGACATGGTGGATCTTCCAAAGATGTTAGTGGTTCTGCCTTGTCATCTTTTGGACTACATCAAATTTGAAGATACACAAGATAAAGATGGCAACGAACAAGTTAAGGATAGGGATGAAGCAGAAGGAGCCACATATGAGCAAGAGGAAGAAACTTTTGGAGGTGATGATGATTCTCTAACCTTCTAGATTAGGGATTTTTTGTTTTTTCTTGTTTCTGTTTATGTTTAAAAATATTGTGATCCCACAATTATAAATAAATAAATTTGTGTTTCTTTGCAAATTCTTATCTTAGATGATTGATGAATTTTATCTTTATGTTTTGCATTCTTATTTTGCTCCATAGGTACACTTATGCTTATTTTAATTTCCATTTTACAACCTCTTTTGGATCTTTCCAAAGGGGGAGAGATAAAAACTAGAAATAATCTAAGTCTAAGAGGGAGAGAAAATAATTTGCAAAAAATAGCATAAGTTGAGGGGGAGCATCAAACTATCATACTTAGGAAATTTTACCTTAAGTATTCATTGAATGGTACTTCACTCCAACTTTATATTTCTGCATTATTAACCTTTGGATCAATCTAAGTTGTCAAAATCAAAAAGGGGGAGATTATTGGGCTAGGATGGTTAATCCTAAGTCTTAGATCTCTTTTGATGTTGATAAAGGAGATTGAACAATTCTAATGTTTCAATTAAGTGTTGTTTTACTATTTTTAGTTAGTTTATAAATTAGAAGTTGGATGGAGTTCATAATCTCTAAAGAAAGCAAAGTTTCTCCTAATTTGCGATTGTAACTTCAAATATCACGATGGCTACTTAGCTTAAGATAGGTTGAAAATTGGACAGGCAAATTCATAGGCCACTTTTCTGCCTCGATTTATCCAAAGATGGAAATGCCAAAGTTATAGAAGAATTCACAGTGAGTGTCATGTCTCAGTCGCGATCGTGACTTTCAAAGTAACTCGAGAGGGAACCAAGTCCACAACCACAACATGACAATTGTCCCAAGTGTCAGTTGGAAGACAAAAATCGCGATGGCAATTTGTGGGTAGCGACCACAATTCATGAAGAAGAAGATGGACGTTTTGACAGATGAATTTATGTCCTAAGTACCACCCTGTACAAGAAAATCATGACCGCTACTTTTATGAGCATATGAAAGGCAATGACTATATTTTCCTAGTGAACTAATAAGAAGATGACATGTGGGCTAGCCATTAGACACAAACGGAGATTTCTGCTGCAATTTCTAGCTTCTGTATGGAAATTGGAAAATCACGATCGTGAAAGAGTAGTAGCAATCGCGAATGAAGCCTGATGAGCATTTAATACAAAATCTATCTGGCATACTTTAGAGATTTGCTACCAGTTTTATTGCAACGTCTCTTTGGTGGATAAAGGCTATAAATACCTCACCAAAGATATGTAAATGTAAGAGAATTCATTAATTTGTAACCCAAAACTCTTGCAATTTTGCTACTCAATTTTTTTATTCTTTAAGTGATTATTTGGTGTGAGCATTAAACACCAATTGTAAAGGTTGTAGTGTGAGCCTATAAAAACACTAAAGAGAGGTTGTTATGTGAGCCTTAAAAACACATAGTGTAAAGGTTGTTGTGTGAGCCTTAAAAACACAAGTGTAAAAGTTAGGTGTGAGTTTAGAAACACCATTTGAAGTTAGTGGAAGACCCAATTGCAGAGAATTGGGAATGGACGTAAGGTCAATTATACCCAAACCATTGTAAATCATATGCCTAATTTTCTACTCTTCTCTATCCCTTTTGCTTCTAAATTTTTATTTATACATTAATTCAATCTCCCCTTCTTGGTGCCCAAGGCCAATATTGATAATAGAGATTGATCAATTTGAATGCTTTCATTAAGTGTTGTTTTACAGATTATAAGTTAGATTTTATCATTGGAAGTTGGATGGAGTTCAAATCCCCAACCTTGTAAAGTTCACTTTAATTTGTAGTGAGTGTATTGTAAATCGCAACTGTGAATCACTCACAAGGAAGGATGAAGCTAGGCCAGAGGAATTAGTGGACAACTTTGCTAACACAACACACCCAAAGTTGGTAAAGCCTTAGTCACTGAAGAATTTACGATGTGCGTCATGCCTTAATCGCGAAGTTCATAGTGACCAAGGAGAGAGCCAAAGTCACAACCACAACTTATAAAGTGTCTTAAGTGTCCATTGAAGATAAAAAATCATGAGCGCAAAAGTTTGTTTATGATCGCAACTCAAGCAGTTGAAGTTTCTCTTTAAAATAGAGGAATTTGCGGTCTCAATCTCGTCTAAGGCATTGATATCTCACGACCGCGACTTTTAAGATTGGTTAGAACACAATGACTATATTTTCCAGGATTACCAATGAAAAGCTAACACGTAGACTAACCATTAAACACAAACAGGGTTCCCCTATGGAAATTGAAAATTCGCAATCGCGAAAAGGAAGTAGCAATCACGACTTTAGCCTGATAGACATTTAATGTTGAATCTGCCTGGCACATCTTAGAGATTTCTTAATAGTTTTAGTCTAACATCTCTTTGGTAGGTATGGGCTATAAATACTCGACTAAACAAATATAAATGTAAGAGAATTCATTAATTTGTAACCAAACCCTTGCAAATTTGATATTCATTCTTTCAATTCTTATTTATCTTTTAGCAATTATTTGGTGTGAGCAATAAACACCATTGTAAGAGGTTTTAGTATGAGCCTTAAAAACACTTGCAAGAGGTTTTAGTGTGACCCTTGAAAACACTTGTGAGAGATTTTAGTGTAAGCCTTGAAAACACTTGTGAGAGGTTTTTATGTGAGCATAGAAAACACAAGTTGTAAAAGTTTGGTGTGAGCTTGGAAACACCATTTTAGTTGAGTGAAATACCTAATTGTAGAGAATTGGGGAGTGGACGTAAGATTTGTTAACACTCGAACCATTATAAACACTTAGTGTCAATTTCTCTCTTATTTTAGTTAACTTCTTAACTACCTTATCCCTCATTTTATTGTTTAATTGAACACCAATTCAACCCCTCCCCCCCCCCCCCCTTCTTGGTGCCCTAGGCCAACAAGTGGTATCAGAGCTAAGTCTAAAAAACAAACCTTAATTGGGTGAGCAAAGATCATGGCATAAGAGGGAATCTACTCACATCTTAAGCCTTACTTTGATGGAGCTAACTATATTCATTGGAGGTATAGGATGGAGATCTATCTTGATACAAATGTGGTGGATCTTTGGGATGTTATGGTTAATGAATGGAAGCCACCCATTAAAGTAGTGGATGAGAGTGAAGAACTCATTCCTATAAAAGAGTGGGTTGAACCACATAGAAGATCAAATGGTAAGAACAAGAGAACGATGACAATTCTTCTAAGCTTTCTCTCAAGAGAAGAGATTGGAAAAGTACAACATTGCCAAACAGTCCATAGGGTATGGAAAGTATTGGAGAACTATTACGAAGGCACCACATTGTTGAAATCCAGTTGGCTAGAGATGTATCTGATGGAATAAGAGTTGTTCATGATGAAAATGGATGAGAGCATCACCTACATGACCAATAGACTCCTAGCAATCATCACCAACATGAAGAAGTTTTGTAGGATTCTCACAAATCATGAGGTAAACTCTGAAATTTTAAAGTCTTTCCCTTTTGAAAAGTTTGGTGCTAGAGTGTGCAGCGTCCAAGAATCCAATTCGAAAATAGGAAAGGTGCCAATGGATGTCTTGATAGGCAAACTATTGACTCATGAGTTAGCCTTAAAAAAGGATGAGGAAATGAAGAAATTGTGAGGCAAGGGGAAAAAAAACTTAAAAGAAAAACCTTGGCACTCAAATCTTTTACTAAAGAAAATAAAGAATTACCTCAAATGAAGAAGAAAGTGACAAGGAGGAAGAGGAGTTAGCAATGCTTTCTAGAAGGATTAAGGAGCTCATTAAAAGAAGAAAAGAAAGAAGGAACTTCAAAAAGACAACTCCTAATCCTAGAGAGAGATTAAATGAAGTCACTTGTTATAAGTGTTTTCAAGCAAGGCCACATCAAATATGATTGTCCTAAACTAAAGAAGAAGAAGAAACGGGATAAAGAGAAGAGAAAAAGTTCAAAGCCACTTGGGATGACAGTTCAAGTGAGGATGAGGAAGACGAGGAGATTGTGAACATATGCTTCATGGCTCAATAGGATTCTCTTAATGAGGTAAGCACTTCATCTTATACTCATTCTGATTATGATGATCTAGATGATGTAGATGAAGAGCTTCTAGAAGCTCTCACAATGAGAAGTGACAAATATAAGTCACAAATGAAAACTTACAAAAGAAACTGTTCTAAATTATAAGATGATTACAAATCTCTTAATGATCTTATAAGTGAATTGAGGGCTTCAAATGAAGAACTCAAAAAATCTATGAAAAATCTTTCCAAATCATCTTCATCATTAACATTATTTTGAAAAGAGAATGATACTTTTAAAGGAGAAGTCATTGACCTTAGAAGGTTTATCTCTAAATTTCATAAAGGTAAGGGAGCTTTGGATACACTTATAGTATCACAAAGGCCTCCATTAATTAGGCACGGTCTAGGATTTAATAAAGCCTCAACCTCTACATCTATACTCACTACATTTGTTAGAGTAACAACACCTTAAACTTCAAGTATTAAGGCCATGAGGAAGAAAGGTGCTCCTAGAACTAAGCCACCTATACCCAAGGGCAAAGGAAGGGGCACTCAAGGCTTAAGAGCTAAGGTTCAAAGAGCAAATCATGCTTATATGTATAATAAGAAACATGCTCATGCACACAAACACAAACAATTCTCTTATCCTTCTCATCACTCACGCACTTACATACATTCCCATAACCAAAGTATGAGAAGGCCTCATACCCATACTAAGGTTGTGCATAACAAAAAAACTCACAAGTCTAAACTCCAATGTCATTATTGTATGAAATATGGGCACATCAATATTCATTGTTATATTAGGAAGGCTCACCTCAAATTAGAGTACCCTTCAAACTCCTAATCTTCTAGGACCTAAGTATGCTTGGGTACCTAAGAAAAAGTGATTTTCTTGTATTGTGTAGGGATTTGTGGCAGCCACTGATAAATCAAGCAATTGGCATATGGATAGTGGATGCTTTAAGCATATGATGGGCAATAGGAAGCTATTCATACTATTGAAAGAAAAAGAAGGTGGAATTGTCACATTGGTAACAATGCCAAGGGTAAAGTAATTAGTATTGGAACCATTGGTAAGAATAGTTATTCTTTGATTGATAATGTTTTAATAGTTAATGGCTTACAACATAATTTGTTAAGTGTAAATCAATTGTGTAATAAAAGTAATAAAGTCACCTTTGATTCTGGAGAATGTTAAGTCACCACATTAGTGGATGATGAGGTTGTTTCCAAGGGTGAAAGGAAAGGCGATACCTGCTCAATTTATTAAGACAATTTGGCTAACTAATCTTTTAAGTGTCTTATGTCTTTTAGTAATGAAGATTGGCTTTGGCATAGAAGACTTGGACATGCTAGCATGGAGCTCTTACAAAGCTTATCTAAAGGAATGCTAGTGGAAGGTCTTCCTAAGCTTAGTTTCTCAAAAGACAAAACATGTGGTCCTTGCTAAATGGGGAAGCAACATCAATCTTCCTTTAAAGAAAAAAATGTTATAAGTACATCTAAGCCTCTTCAACTTATTCATATGGACTAGATAGGACCTACTAAGAGTGCTAGTTTAAGTGGAAAACACTATGCACTAGTTATCGTTTATGATTACTCTAGGTTTACTTGGGTGTCCTTTCTAGCTCACACGAATGACACTTTTGATGCTTTTTAAAAGCTTTGCAAAAAGAACTAAAAATGAAAAGGGTTACTTCATTTCTTCTATAAGAAGTGACCATGAAAAGGAATTTCAAAATGAGTCTTTTGAAACTTATTATTTGGAGAATGGAGTTTTTCACAACCTTTTAACTCCTAGAACACAACAATAAAATGGTGTTGTAGAAAGAAAAAAATAGAACACTAATAGAAATGGCTAGAACCTTGCTCAATGAGTTTTCTTTACCAAATTACTTTTGGGCCAATGCCATTAATACTTCGTGTTATATTGCAAATACATTTTTTAAATGACCCATTCTCAATAAAACTTCTTATGAGCTATAGAATGGTAGAAAACCCATGATATCATAACAAAGAGTATTTGGATGCAAGTGCTATATATTGAATACTCGGGTTAATCTTGGGAAATTTGATTCCAAGACCAATGAAGGTATATTTTTAGGTTATTCCACCTTTAGCATGGTTTATAAAGTCTTTAATAAGAGTTTTGTGGTAGTTGAAAAGTCTATTAACGTTGTTTTTTTATTAATATAGTAAACCTGATATTGGAAAAGGTATTATAGGTGACAATGAAAAATTAGAGTTAGAAGACACTACAAGAAAAAATGATAAAAATAAGGAAGAAGGTGAATCATCAAGAGTAGATGAGCTACAACAACATCAATAAGAAGTTAAGCCAAGTCAAGATCTACCAAAGGATTAGAGATTCTCAAAGGATCACCCTAAAGATTTGATTAATGGTGATACCTCTAAGGTGTAAGTACTAGATCTCAACTTAATCTTTTAGATAATAATCTTGCTTTTGTTTCTCAACTTGAGCCAAAATCCATTGATGAGGCTCTTGATGATGAAAGTTGACTCAACCAATTTGAGAGAAACAACATATGGGAACTTATCCTTAAGCCTAAAGAACACCTAATTATAGGTTGCAAATGGGTGTTTAGGAACAAGTTAAATGAACAAGGTTTCATCACTAGGAATAAAGCTAAATTGATTATTAAGGGTTATAACCACGAGGAAGGCATAGATTATGATGAAACATTTTCCCCTGTTACAAGATTAGAGGCCTTTAGGATTCTTTTATCCTTTGCATGCCATATGAATTTTAAACTCTTTCAAATAGATGTAAAAAGTGCATTTTTAAATGGAGTAATTGAGGAGTAAGTTTATGTTGAACAACCTCCTGGTTTTGAGCTTCATAATTTTCTTAATCATGTTTTTAAATTAAATATAGCCTTGTATGGATTGGAACAAGATCCAAGAGTTTGGTATGAAAAGGTTTAGTTCATTTCTTTTGAAAAATGATTTTGATAAAGGAAAGGTAGACACTATATTGTTTGTTAAAAAACACAAGCATGGTACACTTATTGTACAAATTTACGTTGATGATATCATTTTTGGTGTTATTAATAAATCTCTTTGTGAAGATTTTGCTAAGTGTATGACTAGGGAATTCAAAATGAGCATGATGGAAGAGCTCAAGTTCTTTCTTGGTTTGCAAATCAAGCAAACCAAATAAAGGATCTTCATCAACGAAGCCAAATACACAAAGGAGATACTCAAGAAGTTTGGCATGGATAGTTGCAAAGTAGCAAAAACCCCTATGAGTGGTACCATCAAGTTGGACAAAGATGAATCAGGTAAGACGGTAGATGAAAAGAGATATCAAGATATGATCATATCTCTACATTGTATAACTGCTTCTAAGCCTAATATTATGTTTAGTGTATGCATGTATGCTAGGTTCCAATCCTCTCATAAAAAATCACATTTAAATATTGTTAAAAGAATTTTCAAATATTTGCATGGCACATTAAACTTAGGTTTATTCGGATGCGGATTATGCAAGTAGTCTTTTAGATAGAAAGAACACTTCGAGAACTTACCAATTTATAGGAGAATGTCTAGTATCTTGGTTTAGCAAAAAGTAAATTTTGGTTGCCTTATCCATCGCAAAAGCTGAGGATGTAGCTGCATGTTATTATTGCACCCAAGTCCTTTGGATGAAATAATAATTAAAGGATTTTGGCAAAGTGATTGATCACATTCCCATTAAATGTGATAACACTAGTGCTATCAATCTTTCTAAGAATCCCATCCAACACTATAGGAGTAAACACATAGACATTAGATACCATTTTCTTAAAGACCATGTGCAAAAGGGCGATGTTGTGTTAGAATTTATTGACATAAACCATCAACTTGCAGATGTTTCACTAAACCTCTCAATGAAGAAAGATTGAACTTCTTTAAGAGAGAATTGGGAATGCTTGATGGAAGCTCCCTAAAGTGCAAATTTTGATCTTATGTGTTGATTGTATATGTATTGATTATTTTTTTTTATCTTTCATAATGTCTTATGCTTTTTTGTGATATATTGCAATTAATTTAGCGTCAACAAGTGGATCACAACTTTGAATTTTTCAAAAACTTAATTCTTTTTCTTATCCTTGTTGCCTCGTAATTCTTGATTGCCATTCATTATTCATGATCGAGAATTAACGGTCCATGTCACCCAGAAGGCAATATTCAATTTGCGGTCATGACTATCATTCTTTACTGCAAATTTGATCAAGAGTTCAAATTTCTTACCATTGGTGGCGCGTATTTGCGAGGAATTTTTTCAAATTTCTTACAATTGGTCGCAATTCCTTACTTCACAAACGCGAATTTGAGTAACTGCCAAGCCATTAAATGATTTGACTATCAATTATTTCCAACTCTTCATAAATCCAAATCTAGCCATTTTCACACCCCCTTAATGGCTATATAAACCCCCTAAACAGTGATTCTGATCACTTTATCCTACTCTAAATCAATTCTCTTTCCAAAACTCTTTTAATTCTCAAACTCTCTCTACCTTCTCACATGGATCCCAATAAAATTTCAAGAGTAGAAAAGGGTAAGGCTGTGGTTCAACCATCTGTACCCCCAACACAAAAGAATTTGTAGTGTGTGTCATGCCTTAATCACAACTGCGAAGTTCATAGTGACAAAAGAGAGAACCAAAGCCACAACCATAGCTTACCAAATGTCTTAGGTGTCCGTTGAAGATCAAAATCGTGAGGTCAAAAGTTTGTTCGTGACTGCAACTTAAGCGGTTGAAGTTTCTCTTCAAAATAGAGGAATTTGTTGTCTCAGTCGCATCCAAGGCATTGATATCTACGACCATGACTTTTGAGTGGTTAGAACACAATGACTATATTTTCTTGGATGACCAATGGAAAGCTAAAATGTGGACTAACCATTAGATATAAACAAGGTTCCTCTATGGAAATTGGAAATTCGCAACCGTAAAAAGGTCGTAGCGACCACGACTTGAGCTTGACAAGCATTTAATGTTGGATATGCATAACACATATTAGAGATTTGTTAATAGTTTTAGTATAATGTCTCTTTGGTAGGTATGTTACTCCACCAAAAAGTTGTAAATGTAAGAGAATTCATTAATTTGTAACCACTCATTCTTTCAATTCTTATTTATGTTTTGGTGATTGTTTAGTGTGAGCAATAAACACTATTGTAAGAGGTTTTAGTATGAGCCTTGAAAACACTTATAAAAGGTTTTAGTGTGAGCATTGAAAACACTTGTGAGAGGTTTTAGTGTGAGCATTGAAAACACTTGTGAGAGGTTTTAGTGTGAGCCTTGAAAACACTTGTAAGAGGTTTTAATGTAAGCCTTGAAAACACTTGAAAGAGGTTTTTGTGTGAGCTTAGAAAACACAAGATGTAAAAGTTTGGTGTGAGCTTGGAAACACCATTTGAGTTGAGTGAAATACCCAATTGTGGAGAATTGGGGAATGGACGGAAGGTTTGTTAACACCCAAACTACTATAAACACTTGTGTCAATTTCTCTCTTCTTCCACCCAACTTCTTAACCACCTTATCCCTTATTTTGTTTTTTAATTGAACACCAATTCAACCCCCCCTCCCCCCCCTTCTTGATGCCCTAGACTAACAAATATATCAACCCAAGGTGAAATAGGAATGGGTGAAGGCATATGAAGACCATGTGGCTTTGATTTAGATTTAGCTTATTTGCATACAACACATCTATCACACACTTTTTGAACATCAATTTGCATATTAGCCCAATAAAAGTGCTCATGCAAAACATTTAAAGTCTTTTGAACTCCAAAGTGACTTATAAGTCCACCACTATGGGCTTTCCTAACTAGCAATTCATGTAAAGAACTCTTAGGCACATAAAGTTTGTTATCTTTAAACAAGTAACAATCATGTCTAAAGAATTTATTAAAATCACCCTTTTCACAATTTGCAATGAAATCACAAAAATTTAAATCTTTAGCATACAATTCTTTGATATATGCAAAACCAAGTAATTTAACATCAAGGATAGAAAGAAGAGTATACCTTCAAGATAGTGCATCGACCACTATATTTTCATTGTCTTGTCTATTCCCTATGACATATGGAAAAGACTCAATAAATTTACTCCACTTAGCATGTCTTTTGTTCAATTTCTATTGTCCTTCAAGGTATTTAAGAGTTCCATGGTTCATATGAATGAAAAATTCCTTAGGCCAAAGATAATGTTGCCATGTTTGTGAAGCCCTAACCAAAGCATACATCTCTTTATTATAAGTTGGATATTTCAATGAAGGTCTATTAAGTTTTTCACTAAACTAAGCTATGGGCCTTCCTTCTTACATTGAAATAGCTCTAATACCTAAACCTGTGGCATTGCATTCAATTTCTAATGTATCAGCAAAGTTAGGCAAAGTTAATAAAGTTGCACTAGTTAATTTAGATTTCAACAAGTCAAAAACATGTTGTTGTGCCTCCCCTCATTTGAAACCAACACTTTTTTTGATAATTTCAGTTGTGGGAACTTTAATCGTGCTAAAATACTTTATAAACCTCATATAAAAACTTGCTAAACCATGAAAAGGCCTTACCTCATTTACACTAGATGGAGTCAACCATGCTTTGATGGCACTTACCTTTTCTTCATCAACTTCTATTCCATCTTTGCTAACAACAAAACCTAGAAAAACAAGTTTAGAAGTACAAAAATAACACTTTTTAAAGTTAATATACAACTTTCCTTTTCACAAAACTTCAAAAACTAGACTTAAATGCTTTAAATGCTTTTTTAAAGACTTAGAATAAACAAGAATATCATTAAAATAAACAACAACAAATTTTTCTAAGTATGCATGCAAGATATGGTTCATCAATCTCATGAAAGTGCTAGAGGCTTTAGTTAGTGCAAAAGGCATAACTAACCATTCATACAATCCATATTTAGTTTTAAAAGTTATTTTCCATTCATCCCCTTCATGCATCCTAATTTGATGATAACTACTTTTCAAATCAATTTTAAAAAAGATTCATGCACCATGCAATTCTTCTAACATGTCATCTAACCTAGGAATTGGATTCCTATACTTAATGGATATCTTATTAATGGCCCTATAATCAACACACATGTGCTAAAATCCATCCTTTTTAGGTACTAATAAAACAGGAATTGCACAAGGACTCATACTTTCCTTTATCAAGCCTTTTTCCATGAGCTCTTATACTTGCTTTTGAAGCTCCTTTGTCTCATTGGGGTTGCTTTTATAGGATGGCCTATTTGGAATTTGAGAGCCCATAATGAAATTACTTCGGTGTTTAATTCCTCTTAAGGTGGCAATCCTTTGGTCACATCGTCATGAAATAAATTTAAAAAGTTATGTAATAAGGAAATAAAACCACTAGGAATACTATTGGTTAGATCATCATTAAAAGAAAAACACATTAGTCCCATATCTTTATACAAAAGCATAACAATGGGTGTTTTTGCTAGCAAAGCTTTCCTCACATGTAACAACCACCTTTATTTACAAAACATGGCATTCATGTCCAAAAATACATACGCATAAGAGTTTATTCATCACACATACACAATCTAACATGCATTTAATATACAAATATGTTAACTAATGTTCAAGGCTAGTGACCATAAATTAATTCCTATATAGATATATGTACATGACACAAGGAGAGAGGGTTGGAATTCAGCTGATGACCTATGGTCCATGTGTCTTTATGCAAAACTATATGCACCAAAGTATCCAAACCTTATGCTTCAGTATCTGAAAAATGTAATTGCAATTTGATGAGTTGTGACTTAATGAATAAAAACAATAATCAGATTCTTATGGCACAACCAACAATCAAATATCATCATGATACATTACAAGTATAACAATTGATATGCAAGTGCAAATGTAATAAATTGATTTTTTTTGTCATGACCTTGTAGGGCAAACACTACTCTTGGGAATTCATGTGATTCAAGTGACATTTGATTTTTGTTGGCCAACATATAATAGGCGAATCATTTGATCAATAACATATGCCAATAGGGCATATTTGTCCTTTTTCCACGTGATTTGTAAGTGTTTGACAAGTTGGTCACAACATCCTTTTAGTTCCATATGCAAATGTTCATTCACAATGGTATATCAAGTAATCATTAAGAGTATATAATTCTCACTTAACTTATATTCACATGTAAAATGTAACAATTCAATCACATATACATGTAATAAAACATAATCATATCATAAATTATCACACATACATATTAGAATCTAATTATAGTTTTTACTCACCTTTCGATGTGACTAACCTTTATGGTAGCTTTGGTTCTCTCTCTAGGGCTTACTTAAAGTGTTGAGTTCCTAACATTTGATACATACATGGTTATAAGTATGTCAAAATGATTATGAATGCTTGGTATGCAACCATGACATGATCCATGCAAGTGGACCTAGTGTTTATGCATATTTTTCTTATATGATAGTCTGACCTTGTTACACTCTCATAATAATAACTCCATATATACTTATCCAAATGACTTGATTCTTTTTTCTAAATTAATTAGACACATAATGATACAACATATTCAAATTTTAGGCTAATATAAGACACATAGAAAATGTGGTGAGTTTTTTAATTTTTCCTTGTTTCAATGTCATCTCAGCCTGAGTAGGTCTTACATTCTTGGGTATATCTCAAATTGTATAAATAAAATTGCAAAACTAATTGATCAAAAGTTACAAAATACATAAAAGAACATTTTTCACGTTTTACACATTGTCTAATTCAGTCAATAAAGTCACCAAAACAAATGACCAATCTTAGGGTAAAATGACAATCAATCAGATTAAGGGGCAATATCTAAAAGCCATGCTAAATTTAACAAAAATATTTTACAGGAATGTATATAACACATATAAAAATATCAAGTTTAACACATCACCAAATGTTGAATCAATGACCATTAAATTCTTAGAAAACAGAATAATAAGACTGATGAGGTTTCATCCATGTATAGGGTTAGTCACAATCAATGAGTCATATCTCTTTACACACAACAAATCAATCAAAACTGCTTCACAGGTATTTAGAGTGATATAACCCTACAAATTTCATGTTTTGAACTCTATCAAAATTAGAACATAAGGCTAACAAAATATAAGAAAATAGAAAGACTGAGGTGATTTCGGTTGGTTGTGAACCAACCCTAATGAAGGAGCCACATCTCCTCACACACACATAATCAAGAAAAACTGTTTGATATGAATTTATATGGGGCATAAAGCTACAACTTTCATATTTTAAACTTTCCTTAATTATACTTCTAGGGTTATGAAATCATTAGTACAATAGGCTACTCTAACAACAAAACTAACACAGATAGCTCTTGTTTGTCTTGAATTTCAACTTCCATACATGAGCTCTACCTCAAATACTCCATAATTCTCACTAACCATGTATGGTTAACATGTCATGAGGGGTTAATTTCATGTGGGAAAAAGATAAATTAACTTACTTATTTTCCGAGAACTAGAAAACCTTAGGATTCTTTCCTAGGCACACTATTCTCCCTATTCTTCTTCTTTTTCTTCTTATTATTCTTCTTCTTCTTTTTCTTTGTTTCTTTCTTTTTTCCTTAGCTCTCTGGTTATTCTACTATCCCTAATGTTTAAACTCTCTATTATGATCTTAAAGGGTGAAAATTTCCACTTGTAAACCTATTGCAACAAGATAGAATCATGGTGTTTCACTTTCATTGGTCTTTTAATCCCTCTTCTCCACTCCTTAAGCAACTCCATCCATTTCCTAATCCTTATATGCTCCTTATATTTTTAAATAAGCTTTATAACATCATTATTTATGATGTTATAGCGTGCACACAACATAAGACAATTTTTCATGCAACTATACAAACATTACATATATGTTCAAGTGTCCCAAATGCAATGGCGCTAGTGTCATCACCGTGCTTACACAATTCACATGTCTAAATGATCACTTATCAAATGCATGTGTTCATGTGGGATTTCAAATAATTTATGCAATGAATATGTTTATGTGATAATGTTAATGAATGTCGATAGAGATGTTACATCACATGCCTTTCTTTTGCAAATATAGCTTTTTTCACACCTTCTCTTTTTGCATGCCCCTCATTTTTTTTTATGGGCATCCCCTATTTGCTCTCTTTTTTGCCTTCTAATCTCATTCCCCTCTTTGGTTTTCTCACTATTTTCCTTTTGCTAGATTACTTTTTCTTTATCTTTTTCTTGGTTTAATGCATTTTGTCTCTCTCTTTCATTACTTTTTGGTCCTTAAAAATTTGTTAAGGTGTTAAACAATATAAAACACTATGCTTGCCCCAAAATCAAACTCATAAGTATTAGAGAACCCATCATGTTTGGCTTGCCTATCAAATTGCTATGGTCAACCTAAAAGTATATGACTAGCTTTCATAGGAATAGCATCACAAAGCACCTCATCCTTAGATTTACTAATAGAAAACGACATCAAAACTTGCTTAGTGATTTATACTTCCCCACTATCATTTAGCCATTACAAGTTATAAGGTTTAAGATGTTTCCCAGTTGATAAATTTAATCTTTCAACAATATAGGTGCTAGTCGCAGTAGTGCAACTACCACCATTAATAATAGTAAGACATAAATTACTGTTTACCCTATACCTAGAATGAAAAATATTTTCTCTTTGAATTTGACCACCTTTAACTTGCACACTTAAAGAAGGCTTAACTACAATAATTTTCTTACTAGTTAGCTCATCTAGATCCTCAAAATCATGATCACTAGAATCTTTTAATGGAGGCATCTCAAGGTCAGTTGCATAGCCATCATCCTAGTCAACACTTATTATCTTTCCATCAAGCAAAACCATGGTCCTCTTGTTGAGGCAATCATGTGTCGTGTGTCCTCTTCCTTGGCACTTGAAGTAAATAATTAAACTTGGCCTTTTAGGGGGTTTAGCCTTAGCAATAGATTTAGGCTTGCTCTCTCCTTTCTTTTTTGGTGGTTCAGTCTTGGGCCTATTGTTGTGCTTGTCACCACTTTTAAACATGTTAGTGCATGAAACTGAATTGAAATTAGGCCTAGAATGCTTACTTTTATGTTATCTTTCCACCATAATTGCAAGGTGATATAACTTCTCTAAAGTGTCATATTGCTTTAGCTCAACTTCATTGGCGATTTCTCTATCAAGACCAATAAGAAAATGTGCCAAAGTTTGCTTCATAAGCTCTTTAAGTTTTGCCCTTATCAAGGTGATTTCAAGATCTTTGTAATACTTTTGCACACTCCTATTACCTTGTACAAGTCTTTACAACTTTTTGTGTATATCTCTAAGGTAATAACTAGGAACAAATTTATTTCTCATGGCCCTCTTCATATCTACCCAAGTGCAAATTAGTGGATCCCCACATCTTCTTCTAATACTTATAATTTGATCCCACCATATAAGAGCATATCCCATAAATTCAATAGCAACTAACTAAACCTTTTTATCCTCATTATAATTGTGATAATAAAAAAATAAAATATATCTTATTTTCCCAATATAGATAGGTTTTGGGATTACTAGAACCATTAAAGGTAGGAATCTTCATCTTGATGTTTTTGAGATTGTCATCTTGCTTACTAAATCTTTATGAGTAGCCTTCCATGGAATCATCATCTTCAACAATCCTTCCATGCCTTGGTCGCTTATAATTGGTATGAGTAATGTTAGAATTAGAGGCAATTTGCAAGCTTTAAATCATCTCATGCATTAGTTGGAATTGCTTCTCAATTTGGGCCATATGAGCTTGTGAAGTTTTCATGAATAACTTTCAATCTAGTCCTTCTTGAGTATCTACCATGGTTAGTAAATAATAAAAGAAAACCTCACTAAACATTCCCTTATGCATTTACACTCAAAAGATAGCACTTACACTTGTGTTTAACTCAAAATAGGCTTTTGCCTCTTTTAAGCTCACCACCCTTGCCTTTTACCTCTCTTGGATTCTTTTCTTTAAGTTCTTTAAGAACTCAAGTTACTTTATGTTTAATTCAAGCCTAAGCCAAACATAAACAAACAAACCAACCTTAGAAAGACTTAGCAAATAAAGGATTCAGAATCAACAGAATTGGTACAAGAAACAAATCTTTAAAGGCCTAATCAAGATTTTTAAGATAAAAAAGGAATTTTTAAGTGTTGAGACTAAAATTGAACTTGAAATTAATGGGATTTTATAGCCTAGGTCGAATACCAATGAAAACTTCAAAATTGGCTACTTAGTTTGCAAACAAGTTCAATGTGATCTTTAGCTTATTTTCTTTCTTTCTTTTTCTCTTTTGTTTTTTTTTTTTTTTTTGATGTTTTTTCCTTGATTTTTTTTCCTTTTTTTGAAAGCTAAAATAGAATTGGAATTAAAAGAAATACAAAGAGCAACTTAACAATATAAAGAAACTAATGAAAGCCAAATTGGAGGAATTGAGTGCTAATCATAATTTGTACTATTCTTTCAATTTAGATGAGTTTGGTTTTGGCCTTCGACATACAAATAAGCATAAAGAATGCTTAGGACACAAAGAAAAATGAATTGGGATGCATGAAGCGCAAAGAAATAAAATGGAGATACGAAACTTGCTAATTTTGCAATATGTAATATTTTTGTGATTTTCTTAGTGTTAATGGTCCATAACTAGAATTAAACACAAAAAAAGTTATTAAAAATGATAAAAGCAAACCAATTTGATGGGAAAAAAAAGTAAAGAAAATTGAACTAAATATGATAGAATAAGAACAAACAAAATTATAGCCTTATGAAGGAGATAAGACCCAAATTAATGCAAAAACAATAAGAACACAAAGAACAACAAATTTTGGAGATAACTTATATGATTTGAAGCCTTAGCTCAAACAAAATGATATGAACAAGGTTGGATTGATCCTTACCCATATATTTAAGTGTAGTTGCCCAAAATCTATCAAACCAAGTATTAGAGTTTTAATCTTTAAATCTCAACTAGACCTCAAGAAAATTTATTTATAGCAACCTAAGTTATAAAGATTAAAAGTTGTTTTACTCAAACCCTATATCAACCAAGCCAATTTAAGATAAAATTAACAAGTTTGTGAAATTATTAAGCTTTTACTCAATAATCTCACCAAGTCCACTCAAGAACTTAAGAAGAAAATTTAGTCTCACAAGCAAAATTGCTAACAATTATAATATTGGTTGAATGAATCCCTTTTGGTGGAATATGAGGGCTATTTAGAGCCTTATAATGCTTAATCCAAAACAAATTAGAATTTAGTTTATATTCCCTAACATAATTCAATTTTTTTTTATTATAATAAGCAAAAGACAATCCTAAACTAAATCAGAAAACTAAAGAAACATTATGATTGGTCAATAAGATTAGACCAAGATACTTTCCTAACTAAAGAACAATTATTCTTAAATAGAAAAGGAAAAGGATTCTGCCTAATGAGGAAATCCTAATGGCATTAGGAAACATTCCCAACTAAGGAAATATTGCAACAATCATTAACTTTAGGACTTATTTCCTTATTTACATAACTTGGGCTTCCATTTACATGCCTTGGACTTTTTTTTTACATGCCTTGGCTGAATTGGGTTATGTTTGGGTGCTCTAAATAAGTTAGGCTCCATTGTATTAAGTTATGTGCTACATTTGAAGATTTAAGCTCCCATCAGCTTTTAATTGGGCTTCACAAATCCTTTGTTCTTCTTGGGCTAATCCAAGCATAACTCTTTGTTGCATGAATGTTCTAATTGCCTCCTTAAACTTCTTTAGTCTTCCACTTATGATTGGGCTTTGAAGTTGAAGTGGATTTTTTGCTAACTTGCCTTGGCTATTTGCATCAGCATTCCTCGTAATGGATAGTACCATGGTCTTTCTAATACTAGAGAAAAATTGATAAGGATATCGAAGATTGTAAATTCCACCATTGCCTCTGTGATCCTAATTTTTAGCATAGTCTTGAACACACTAGTGACCAACCTTATACTATTATTATACACTAAAATGATACTATTTTGCACCATTAAATCCTTATTTATCGCTTTAAGCTTATGTAGTAGCTTTAAAGGAAAAATGTGAATCCTAAATCAATCATCTATCATCATGCATGACATTCTCCTCCTATTCACCTCAGCTTTTATGAACAAAGCCAAATAGGATCCCTTCCTTCTTATGGCAAATCTTCGTAAAAAAAGTTGATTTTCCCCTTGTGGGTGACTAAAGTAATGACATGTTTTAGGGTGACATCCCTAAAGATGATCAAGCTCAATAGAGCTTCCACCATAACCTTTTTATCCTCTTGGGAAGTGATGACCAACTCCCTCACACGAATCTGAGTTGACATCTTCTTTAACTATTTCACAATAGGGTTATATATCTTCCTCGTTCTCCTTGATAACATGCTTATATACCTTCGTATTAACCTTTGGTTCTTTAGAGACCCCTCTATCAGGGTGGTATTCCCACTTTGAGTTATATGATTTGCTTACTCCTTTTCTTTTTTTTTTTTATCACTCTCTTTCCATAGCTTAATTATCCTCTTCCTTTTCTCATATTTTGTTTATTCATCAGAGCTCTCCCATGGATGAATAGTGCAAACCACAATAACATCCTCCCTTAGTAGTTCTTGAATGGTGGCCATAACAACTTCTCCAATAATTCTAAAATATATCATAAATGTTCCTAGGTTAAAAGGATGAACATTACGATAATTTTGGAGAGGTTTCCTTCTTATGTTTTGGCCTTTTTGCATTAGTTTGAACAATAATCTTATTATCTATGAGTTCTTGAATTTCATGCCTCAATCTATGATAATCATCGGTGTTATGCCCAATCCCTTAATGAAAAGCATAGTATGGATTGGTGTTGTATCCATTCAGTAGTGGGTTGGGAGGTGCCCTTGATGTTAGAGACTTTAGTACCCCTTTCTTTTTAGTCTCTCAAATGCCTTAAAGAATGGCATTCCTAGATTTGTAAATTACCTCAGAGCCCTTACAACATTCACATCATTCATTTTATTTCCTTCACCTTGAGGTTGGGATGAGGCACTTCTTCTACCCCATATATTGTCTCTTTGACCCAGACTCTAATTCGTCTTCTTATAAACTTGCCTCCCTAAGAGCCTTAAAATTCCTTACTAATATGCCCATGATCTCGACTCCTATCCTTTATAACAACCCTATTGTAATCATCCTAAATTGCTCCCTTTTTGTAGGTCTAGTAGTTGCTTTGAAAACTAGTGTCTTCTACCTCCTTATGTAATTGTTAAAGCTTTCATTAGCCTTTTGCTTCAACAACTTTAAATCTTATAAAGTGACTTCCAAGGTTGAGTCACATGCATAGTGTCTCTCAAAGGCTTTAGTAAACTCCTTCTAATTTCCTCTAATTGACTTAGGTAGGTAGTATTACCATGTCTTTGTAGACCTATCTAATGATTACTCAAACAGCTTAAGCATGGTATCAATTGAGACCCTAAATGCCTTCAATATCAGCACATATGAGTGGATGTGATTAGTAGCATCCTGAGTTCTAACAAACTTAAAAAGTTCAGGTGTTCAAAAGTTTGAATGTAGCTTTTCAAGTTTATGACCAAATAATTCTTCGATGTCTATTCCTCTTTCCAAACCCTTAGCACCTAAAGTTTTTTATTTCTTCTCTAATTGTTTAGCAAGGTCATCACACCTAGTACTTTCTTTCTCGCTTTTTATAGGTTTATCAAGAGACATAATAGTGTTCCCCACTTTTTTTGCCATCTTACTCTCATGATACTCCTTCATCCTAAATAGATAATCATTAATCACCATATATTGGGTGCCTCAATCGATGCTTTTCCTTTATTTATTTTATTAGCAAAGTTTTATACCTTCTTTGGATTTCATTAACATACTTGTTCACCTCCTCAATAATCCTCTCATCTATTTTATTACTAAAGTCAACCATCATCTTGTCTAGAATTTTCAATGGTAAGGTAGGTTTCATTATCGACTCAACTCTTTAGATCGAGCTTGGCGTCTTACTCCTTCTAGCAAGTCGGCTGCTCCATCTCTTCTATGAGGGTTTAGATCGAGCTAGGTTGGCAATAAGACAAGGTTTATCAGTATGATGCATGTACAACTAGTAAATGCATTTAGGCATGAAATGCACTCATTATTACCAAAAGATCATTCCTAACTTATTCCTCCCACATATGAGGTATAGAGGCTTTTTCGTAAGAGGGGTTTCACTCTTCTACCAATAAAGGTAGAGAATGTATGTGGTCACCTCAAACTAAAGAAGGCTCAAAATCCCAAAAGAATATGTGCAAAAAATGATGCAATAATACATAAAATGAATTTTTTATATTGCTTAACCAAGGAACATGTACAAGGAAATAGAGGATTCCCTTTAAAAGAAAAGAGGGATGTACATGGAAATTCTTTACATAATGGGGTAAAGGTTACATAATTACGTACATAGGGGGATAATTATATAATGGGAATGAGATAACATTGCATTTACATTATAGGAATACCTAACCATGTTCCTCAAGAGACCTTAACCTTTTCTTTATAGAATAAATACAAATAATATAGTGCCTTATTCCAAGGTGATATTGGCTCCTACATGCACATAATGGTTGAAATTGTTGTTGTAGTTTATGGTTCCCATAAGCTTGGGAGATGGTTTTCATAACCCCCATTAGACATACTCAAAGATATTTGGCTTGTGAGTGATGAACTCTCCTCACCATCTTCTAAGCTCAAATGGATCTAAAGTCTGAAGTTTGGAGAACCTATCGATTTCTCTAAAGGCAAGCTTAGTGCATGTGGTAAAGTGTGAAGGTTACATGAAGGCAATTTAGACTAATTAATTATAAAATTAATATAATAAAAAATGAACCATAGATTGAACATAAAGTTAATTTTGAGTCCCTTGTAGAGTCGTACTATGAGTGCCTTGAGGGTTTTGTGGTTGTGGTAAAACGAGTGGAATCTTGCATGTGATTTTATCCTTTTGCCAACCACTGAGAATTTAAAGGACAGGGCTTTTACATTGATAAGAAATTCAAAAAAATGGCACATGATTGGATCAATGGGGGGGATCCTTTAAGCCTCACGTGAGTTCAAAGCCCTTTTACCAAAATTATGGTTAATGAGGGGGTCGAGGTGGGACAACACAATGATGTCATCCCTAGACGATGTGGAGTTGCCACTCGACTTTAGTTAAGACAAAAATCTAGGTAAAGAGAAATCTAAACCTAACTAAGGCATTTAAAAGGCCTAATTCATCTTCATCCCATCAAAGATCAGGTTTGAAAATTGGGTATGACTTGGGGAAAAAGTTAGGCACCTCCAATCTATTCAGATATTAGGATGCAACCTTTGACCATGATTAGTTCACTTTTACCATTTTTAACCAAATTATTAATTAGTTTGATTAATGCTCCTATTAATGTTCCTAATGTAATATAATCAATAACATTGAGTAATCAAAAATCACAATGGAAGAGGGGTCATTGATCTTGACATAGGGAGAAACATGCATATCATCATTCACCATCATGCATAATCATTTCAAAGGAACAGGGGTCATGCATCATGTCATAGGGTTAAACATGCATATTCTTCAATTCATCATCATGCATAATCATTTCAAAGGGAAGGGGGTGATGCATCATGGCACAGGGTAGAACATGCATATCCATCAATCAATTATAAAGTTAATATAATAAAAAATGAACCATAGATTGAACATAATATTAATTTTGAGTCCCTTGTAGAGTCGCCACCATGGGTGCCTTGAGGGTTTTGTGGTTATGGTTAAACGAGTGGAATCTTGCTTGTTATTTTATCCTTGTATCAACCAATGAGGGTTGAGAGGATAGGGTTTTTACATTGGTAAGAAATCCAAAAAAATGGCATGTGATTGGATCAATGGGGCGATCCTTTAAGCCTCACATAAGTTCGAAGGCCTTTTACCAAAATGATGGTTAACGAGGGGTCGAGGTGGGACAACACAATGATGTCATCCCTAGATGATGTGGAGTTACCACTTGACTTTAGTCGAGACAAGAATCCAGGTAAGGAGAAATCTAAACCTAACTAAGTCATTTAAACGACCTAATTCATCTTCACCATATCAGTGATTAGGTTTGAAAATTAGTATGACCTGGGAAAAAGGTTAGGCCCCCCCAATCTGCTCAGATATTAGGATTCAGCCTTCGAGCATCATTGGTTCACTTTTACCATTTTTAACCAAATGATTAATTAGTCTAATTAATGCTCCTATTAATGTTTCTTGTGTAATATAATCAATCACATTGAGTCATCAAACATCACAATGGAAGAGGGGTCATTGATCTTGACATAGGGAGAAACATGCATATCATCATTCAACATCATCCATAATCATTTCAAAAGGACAGAGGTCTTACATCATGTCATGTCATAGGTTTGAACATGCATATTCTTCAATTCATCATCATGCATAATCATTTCAAAGGAAAGAGGGGGGGGGGGGAGGGAGTGGGGAGTGGGAGCGGGGGTCATTCATCATGGCATAAGGTAGAACATGCATATCCATCAATTCAACATCATACACACAATCATCAAAAGATAGTCATAAAGTCATCATTCATGGTTTTAACTTAAACATGCCCTTACACCCAAGAAAACACATAAGTTAGTTGTTAGGTTTTATAGAATGAGCATAGTAGAAAAAAAAAGTTTTTCTACATGGAAACCTATTAAGGATTCATGCAATTCAATTAAATCGAAAAGAATGATGCAAAAATGTTACCAATTTAGAGAAAAGGAGACAAGATTGTTGAAGGTAAAAATGGGGTTTACACTAGTAACACCCTACCTCGAGCTTGAAGTTTGATATAGATCTCACCAAAGGATGATTGCCCTTTACATGTATCCACATGAACAAGCACTCTTCAAAGCAAGTAATGTGCTAACATTAATACTTTTTTCTTTCTTTAAAATGCTTTCTGAAAAGGCAAGATGAATGTTCTCACTAACAATTAGAAAACCCTAAGTGTACATATATATCTTAACTGTTAAAATATTTATGCCAACTCTCTATCTTCAAAGATATAGATAAGATAATATGCTATTCCATTTTAACATTTACAATGGAATATATATCTAAATAATTTAGATGATATCTCTAATTATCTTAATTATAAATAGAGTAGCAAAATATGATTTCTCTTTGGGCTTATTTTATGTGTGTGACCCTGTAGGTTCACATAATGCTGGCAATGACCTAAAACCTATTTTTGCTCACAAGTAATAAGTGGTCTCTAAAAAAATATTATGACTACCCAAATTATGTAAAAAAATATTTATAAAAAATATTTTATAAATATTATTATAATCCATTCGTAACCTTATATCTTAGTCGAGCATAAGGTATGGATCATGTCATCATCATATATTTCAATTATTTCTCGATCTCCAAGTAGACTGATGTAAAATGACATTGATAACCTTTATCAATTCATTTTCTCATGGCCATACAATCGCTTTAATCTACCTTAGAGGGGGCCCAAGATACATTTCTCATAAATATATAAGGATAAATTCCTTCTCCATCACTCATATTCCTTTATACGAATTACTTCATGTCGAATATAAGTTTGTATAATCATCTTATTAAAGATAATGTTGGACTATATGAAAACATAAAGTTCATCATATTAGAATCCATAGTAATTTTCAAGTTAGAGAATTAAATTAATACTATTGCAAGAGAATCACTTATGACTACTTGCCCATGTAGTGTTCTTATAACAGATTGATGAAATACAATGTTTCTTAAACATATATTTATGTGCTCGATTCAATATCACAAATCTATGAATAGTAAAACATAGTCATCAATCAAATACATATTAGTCTTTATTATACAATGTTTCTTAAACATATATCTATGTGCTCAATTCAATATCACAAATCTATGAATAGTAAAACATAGTCATCAATCAAAATACATATTAGTCTTTATTCATTATTAGTCCAATAATAATGATTGACTAATGGATAGTTTAGAATAAAATTCTTTATACCTGAAGGTTTTACTATCAAGTCATACACTTGATGATATTAGAGATTAGGTAGAATTAACTATTCATGAAATTTATGATTAGTCATAAACAAAATATAAAAGAGATATTCAATAAAAAAATGCAACATTGACATTATTTGCAAATATCCATTATAAGAATTACCCTAAGGCCTATAACTTGAATAGCCAATCATGAAAGCAAATAACAAGAAAATAAACAAATAAGCAAAATTCATGTGTAATACCTTACCACTCTACTAAGTTAAGGTACCTAGCAAATTTTTAAGTCCATAACAAGAACATTCCAACATCACCTAAATAAAATAATAACATTATGTTCTAAATAAGCAAACACAAAGGACGATCAACATGAAGTGCAAGTGGCATTCTGGAGGATCTTGATGGCCTAAGGCAAGGATAACTTAAAAGGAATCCTTGGGTTGTTGAACCCTCCTCCTTATTGCTCTCAAAGAGCTTACCATCCATAAGCATCACTAACCACCAAGAAGGTTAGGATACTAATCAACAAAAGGTGAGTCACAAGGCCATAACACATACTAATGACTAACTTGAAGATGTAATTAAAATAAACACAATCATAATAAAGCTCTCAAGGCCTTAGGAATCATAGATTCCTCACTTCATCATAGCTAAAATATGACCAAAACAGAGACTTTAATATCACATTAGGCATAAAATGAATAAACACAAATCAGTGAAACATATAAATCCATAAGGAGCTACTTTAAACTTAATCAATATTCCATTAAGTGAGTAGGGGTCCTTAGTTGTGAAGAAACCTGTATGAGAAATAGGTAAAATTTCATTATATTATGAGTTAATTAGTGCATTTTATATACCATTTTGAGGTTTGTATAGCCATCAAGGCAGGCTGTATAGAATACATCGAGTTTGTATAACCCTCTTAGATTGGGTTTTTGAAATAAAATAAAAGGAAAATAAGAAGAAAGGAAAAGGGGATCCTTTATATGCTTGTGTGCATTTCTTTGTCCTCATAGGCTACAAATTTTATTTTTGCTCTAAAAATGCAATGGGATATGCAAAGTGAAGTCTTAAAACCTTATGAACTACCTTGGTTCTTAAATATTATAGATTGAGTGTTTGATTTCTAGATATTTAGGGTTTATGAGTTATAATTTCAACAGAGTAACGCTAAGATTATCTTGGCCTCTCTTTTCTCTTCAAATGGTGTAGGATTTATAAAGGTAAAAAGGTGCACTAAACACTACAATGGTCTCAATTACAAAGTTTTCACATCCAATCATAATGAAGACTATGAAAGTTCTAGAATTAGAGTTAATTAGAGATTTGTATAACCATAAGGTTATACAACCTGCCTTGGCTTAGGGTTTTAGTCATGGTTGTACAACCACATGATTAGTTATATAACCTTAATTAGTGGATTGTACAACTTTTAAATAAAGTTGGCAACCTTTGGGCTTATGGTCTATGGACTTAGGTTTAGTCATTGGGGTTTGGACTTGGTCTTTGAGGTTTGTTCCAAGGTTTCCTAAGGCTTTTTTCTTCTTCCTTTTGCATTACCCCTTTCATTTTGAGGAATAATTTTAGTGATTTTCATCATTAAGCTTTCATCCTAGGGCTTAGAATATAGTGCTCATAAGCATAACTTATATGGAGAAGTTTTTTTTAAAAAAATATTTACATATCACAACAATTTGAAGTAATTATTGAGCCAGAAAGAATTAAACCTAAGATAGAGGTGCTGGTTAGAATTATTGAAAGATTATGATTGCATCTTTGAGTATCACCTAGGGAAGGCAAATGTGGTAGCAAATGCTTTTAGTATGAAATCAAGAAGCAATATATTTGATTTATATGTATTTCCACTATCTTATATAGTTCAATTACAAGCCATGAATGTGGAACTGAACATGTAAAGAATAGGGTATAAATTGATAATTTTCAAGTGAGACTAATATTGCATGATAAAATTAAAGAAGAATAAGGAAAATGATTTATAGTTACACAGAATGATTAAAAAGGTAAAATAGGGAAGACACATTGATTTTGATATTAAAAATGATATCTCGATATTGGCATCTCATATTTATGTGCCTAATATTGAAAACTTTTAAGAGAAATCTTATAAAAAACACATAATGCTTTATATGCCATGCATCTATGAGTGATACAAATATATAGTATCATACAATCTCATTTTTGATAGCCCAAAATGAAGAAAGATGTGGCAACCTATGTTTCAAATTTTTTAACTTATAAGTAGATCAAAGCAGAACATCATGCACTAATTGGAAAATTAAAACCATTAATGATTTTCATATGGAAATGGTAAAGAAGAACCATAGATTTTGTATATGGGTTACTGAGAACTTTGAAGAAGAATGATGTTATATGGGTGATCTTTGATCGATTAACTAAGCCATCTCACTTTTTGCCTATTTAATGGGGTAGTTCACTTAAGCACTTAATCAAGAAATATGTGGATAAAATAGTCAGATTACATGGTGCTCCAATGTCCATTATGTCATATAAAGATCATAATTTACATCTCAATTTTTGGTGAGTTTGCAATATGCTCTAAACACTAATTTAAGTTTTAGTACTACTTTTCATCCTTATATAGATAGACAATTAGAATGGACAACTCAAGCACTTGAAGGCATGCTTCAAGTTTGTGTGATAGAGTTCAAAGTGCATGGGATGAATATATTGCCTTGATTGAATTTGTTTATAATAATTATTATCATAGTAGTATATAGATGGCACCATATAAAACAATGTATAAAAGAAAATTTTAAAGTCCTATATATTGGGATGAAGAAGATATGTGTGTTTTAGAAGGGCCAAAGCTATTGTGAGATACTATAGACAAGGTAAAAGTAATCAAGAGTAAACTTAAAGTAGCATAAGATAGGCAAAGAGCTATACAATCCAACATAGAGGATAAGTGGAATATAAGGTATGAGATAAAGAGTTCCTTTAATTTTCACTATGGAAAGGAATAATTCAATTTGGTAAAAAGGGAACATTGAAACTGAGTCCTTAATATATAAGGTAGAATTAGGTCTTAAAAAGAATTAGTCTGTTGACTTATAGGTTAGCACTACCACTAGAGATGGCTTAGATTCATGATGTATTTCATGTTAGTATGCTCAAAAGGTATCAGTTTGATCCTACACATATGCATAGGGATCCATCGATAACAATTGTAGATGCATAAATTATGTTGAAAAACCAGTGAAAAATCATTGATTATAAGATAAGACAATTATGGAATCGAGAAATCCCTTTGGTTAAGGTGTTATAGATAAACCACTCATAAGAAGAGGTCACATGGGAAACTAAAGAGAATATGCAATGACACTATCCACATTTATTTACAGATATTGAATTTCAAGGATGAAATTCTTTATAAGAGGGAAAAAAATGTAACATCCCTATACTCATTCATTAGCATCCTTTCATGAATATTTGCATTGCATAAATGAGTTGTAATCACATATGAACATATAAATTGTATAAATGATCACTTACACATGCACTTGATAAGCGTGATAGTAACATTTGCTCCATTGCATTTAGGGCACTTGAATTTAAACATGAAGTTTCGTAGTTGCCTTGCAAATTGTTATATGTGTTATGTATATTATTATATCTTAAATAAATGTGTCTTAGAATTTATTAAGTGTAAGGATCATACAGGAATTAGTAGAGGGATAAAGGTGATGAAGCTATGAAGAAGTGAGACTAAAATAAGAAAATTGAACTTTCAACTAATAGTAATAAGCCACTATGATTTTATCTTATTATAGTAGGTATACAAATTGAATTTCTCTTTCTTTAGGAGTTGACAAGAGAGGAAAAATGTGAGGGGCATAAAAAAAAGAAAGAGTTAAGAAAGAAAGAAGGAACGAAAGAAAGGGAGAAGAAGAAGCTGAAGAAGTAAAATAGCTAGAAAGAAATCCTAAGCTTTTCTAGTTTTGACAAAAGGGTAACTGATTTAATTTTCTTTCCATATAAAATTCCACTATGGAGTAATTATAGCTAGAGTTCATGTATAGAAATTGTTAGAAGCGTGAGAGATATAAGCATTGAATTGTGTTCATTTTGCTGTTATAGTATACTACTGCAGCCATAATTTCATAACCCTAGAAGAGGAATTAGGGAAAATGTAAAATATGAAAGTTGTATATTTATGCCTTATCGAAATTCATATAAAATATTCCTTTTTTATACTGTGTAACTTTTGGCAAATCAATTTTGCAATTCGATTTATAAAATTTAAGATATGGCTAATATCATAAGATTTTATCAAACTATGGTCGCATAGGAATAAGGTATAATTCAAAAATTCACCATATTTTCTATTGGCCTTATATTGACTTTAATTGACTATATTGTATCATCATGTGTCTAGTTATGCAAAAAAGAAAAAGAATAAACTCATTTGGATAAATATATCTAGAGTTATTACAGTTGGAGTGTAGCTTGAGCAAACTACCTTACAACAACAATAAACAAAAGTACTTAACCCACTAGCATGAAATATGACCATAATTACATATCAAGCATGAAAACTTATTTTGACGTATTTATAACCATATTTGTATTAAATGTTAAGATCTCAACACATTGAGGAAGTCCAAGAGTGAGTTTTAAACTTACTATATTAGTTGGTTGCATCAATGTTGAGTAAAGCCATAATTGGATTCTAACGTGCATATGTGTGATTTTAAGATATGATTAGGCTCTATTATGTATATATGTTATTGAATTGTGACATTTTACATGTGAATACAAATCAAGTGAGATTTTAATGATTACTTGTTATACCTTTATAAATATACATGCATATGGAACTAAAAGGATGTTGTGACTAGTTTGTCACACACTTGCAAATCACTCGGCAAAAGGAACAATTTCTTATATTATGGCACATGTTACTGATCAAATGAATCACATGTTATGTGTTAGCTAGCAAAATTAAATGTCACCTGAATTACATGAATTCTCATTAGTAGTGTTTGCCTTGCATGGACATGATAAAATTAATTAATTTGTTATATTTACACTTGCAATGGTCAATGCTTATACTTGTAATGTATCTGAATATTAATTGATTATTTATTGTATCATTATAATCTAATTATTATTTTTAGTCATTAACTTATGAGTCACCAAATCATAATTATTTATTCAGATAACTAAGTATAAAAGTATGGGTTATTTGGAGAATAAAGGCTTGCATAGACATTTAAAGCACAGGTTGTCAGTTGAATTCCAACTCTCTCTCTCTCTATCTCTTTCTCTTTATGTCATGTATATATACCTAGATAAGAATCAGTTTGTGGTTACTGACGTTAAATGGGTTATATGTAACATTTTTGTATATTAAATGCCTTTTGGATTATGTATGAATGATATGTTAACCTTTATATATAAGAGTGCTTGAACATGAATGTCATGCTTAATAAATGGAAATAGGTGTTATAACTTGCCAATAAAGGAAAACAACCATAATATGGCATTATCGATGAAAGGGGAAAACACATGCCTTGTATCCTAGTTAATAATCAACATATACATGTTAAAGCTACTACTAAAGTTTGAAATGAGTACAACAAACTTATAGACTTTAAAATGCTCATTTATGTAAATGATGATAGTAAAAGCTAGCCACAAGAACTTTTAAGACTGGTGATGACTACAATTATAAATTTGATGGTAGAATTCAAAGTTTTAGAAATTTCAATGACTTTTTCATTACTATTAGGAAGACCTTGTTACCATTATTTAGAAGGAGTGTGATTTACCATGCATTAGAGAGTTAAGATTTTAGTTAACATTTATATGAAACTCAAAAAATTGGTTTCAGCCTTAAACATCATTATTTTGCACTTAAGAGGTTTTTATGCCATAAAAGTCACTAATGAGTGGGTGGATCCTACAATGGCTAGTATCATGCTAAAATTAACTTCCTATAAAAGGAAGGGCTAAAAAAAGATGCCATAGGTATTTCTAAATTTCTAGACATCCCAATATAACGTACTAGAGTAGGGTTATAAGGAAAAGACAAGTGAAAGATAAAGGACCCTTAAAGACCATTTTTAGAATACTTTATGAAGGAAAGAAAAGGAATATAAGAAGAAGAGGAGAATCAACCAAACTGGGACTTCATATATAATCTAAAGAACACCTTTTATAGAAAAACATAGATCAACTTTAAGAAATCTAGGCTAGAAGGAGCTTAAAGACATTAAATAGAAGAGTAAAAAGCTCAAAGGCATTGCTAAATATGAAAAGGAATAAGCTTTTAAAGAGTAACTTAGCCACAAAGATGATTGGCCCTATATGGGCTATGTAGGGATCATGAGATGATTGGTCCCATATAGGCCATGTAGGGATCATGTGATGATTTGCCCCATATGGGCCATGTAGGGATCATAAGATGATTGGCCTCAAGAAAAGAAGGACCTTATGGAAAAAATAAATAGGTTAATTATTAAAGAGCAACTTAGCTACTAAGATTAGGGTATAGGCGAGCCAAAGTGCATTATTAATGGTATATATATAAGTATTAGTCTTACAGACATAGACATGATTAAGTGCTCTTTTAAAGTTGTAGTTATTGAAGTCAATGAAGGACATCTAGCTTAGGGGGCAAGAGAGAAAAGAATGACTTATATGGCATAGCCTTATAGGAGAGGTTCCTATGGGTTAAGTTAGGCAATGACATTATAAAGCAAAAGTTTGAAAGAGTTGTCAAGGTAATGGCCGATATTGAGGAGATAGTTGAAGAGGCCAAGAAGTAGCGAATTAGCGAAAATCTAAATGTCCTCCGTAATTATGATGTAGAAGAGGAAGTAGGTTTGATGGGATAAAAAGGTAATGAGGGAAACCTATCTGATGCAAAATGGGAAACATAGACTCTAGTTATGCACACATAAGTGCATCCTAATGACGATGTTGTAGATGTCTTAATCTTTAATGTATTTAAGGACAAGGATATATCACTTTCAAAGATTAAAGCAATAAATGATGAATTTACCTATTTGTATGATGTCCTCCTTAATGTACAATGCATGACATGCATTATTTCATAAGTGTTTCAAATATTAATTCTATGTATACCATAATTTTTAATCTCAGCCCATATGAAAATCCTAAAAGTTTTGCTAATCCCATGTAATATTAAAGGATAAAATTTAAGAAGCTATTAAGGGAGTATCAATCGCTCTTTATATTGACCTATGAGTATGTGTTAGCGGTTGATTGATAGATTATCAAGGATGAGGCAGCCAAATAGTTAAGAGCCAAATTTTTATAAATGATGGATTACTATGCTTAACCAATATAGTGTTATAACCTAAGAAAGATGGACGAGTGAGGGAATGTGTTAACTTACTATTGCCTCATATTAATGTTCTAATTAACAATGATACTACATGTGTCATGTATTCTTCAATGGACTTTTAAAATTATAATCAAATTCTTGCCTCCATAATAGATAAGATCATGACAACTTTTATTATTGTAAGAGACTTACAATTATCAAGTAGTGTAGTTTGAGCTAAAAATTTTAGGCTAATGTGTAAACAAATGACTACTACTTTATTTCATGACTTGATACATAAGAAGGTGGAAGTTTGCATTAATGATATGATGGTGAAGATTAATACTTGTGAGCATCAATTTAAGGCTTTAAAATGTTCCAACAAAGCGTAGATCAATATAGCCTAAGGCTAAGTCCAAAGAAGTGCGTATTCAAGGTTACTTTAAAAAAGTTTCTAAGTAATGTACTGAGTAAAAGGGGCATTAAAGTAGACCTAAAGAAGGTGAAAGCCATCCCAGAAATGCCAACACATAGGATTAAGAAGGAGGTTTGTGGATTCATGAGATGTGTTTAGTATGCCAATTGGTTCATTATAAGATTGACCTTGATTTGTGAGCCCATCTATAAACTTTTGTGAAAGGAACAACTAATGGTATGGCATGAAAAATGCTAAGAGGATTTTGAGAAAATCAAGTGGTACTTATCAAAGCCACCATTATCGAAGCTAATAAAACTATCAATGCTTATAATTTTATACCTTACAATTAAGGATAGGTCTGTGGGGGCAATGTTAGTGCAAGAGGATTAAAAAATGGAATGAGTATGTGATGTACTATTTTCTTAATAAGGAGCTACTACCTTATAAGGAAAAGCATAATTAGGTTGAAAAAACATATTTGGCTATAGTTTGGGCTATTAAGAAGTTAAGACATTACATTGTCATATTTAATCGAGGTCATTTGTAAATTAGACTATCTATATAAAGAACCATCACTAGCAAGGAAGTTGATAAAATGATTGATACTCCTTATAAAATTTAACATCAAATATGGAAAAAAGAAGGTAATTAAAGGAAGAGCAATCACCGAGTACTCAACATAATAGTTCACATAGAGGGAGAATAAGAATTGCTTAAAGTTCCTATGAAAATTTAGGTTCAATAGAAGCCTAAAGATGGAAGATATATTTTGATAGGGTAGTGAATAGGAAAAAAGTAAGAGTTGGAGTGATCATAAAAGAGAATTGTTACCAATGACCAAAAAGCTTGAGTTTCGAGTAACTAATAATATGGCAGAACATAAGGCATGTGTGTTTGGACTAAAATATTTGGTTTAAATAAAGGAATGAGGATGAGAAGCAAACAAGTAAGCAACAAAAAGCTAGTCCTAAAGGCAGAGGATAAAAGAAAAGGCATCAACAACCCATGATTAGAAAAATTGATGGGATATTTTGATTTTTTTATTAAAAGTAGTGCAATATGCATGGATGTAATATTGAATATACAAAATGAAATGACTCGTGACAAAACATAGCACTACAAGGAAATATGCCATCATATTATGGGCAACATTTGCTATACATGCTTTTGAAAAAAATAAAATATAATGTTTTCCCTTAAATTATGCTACTGCTTTATGACTTATGAAATTTTAACATCCTATGTCCCCTATACATTGTGCCACCATGCATGGAAATTAGTGTCATGAAAAGAAAAACCCCTAACAATAAAAGAGTGATAAACTTGGTAATATGTCAAGTAGTGCTCACTTTGTCTAAAAAACATTGATTGAGTGGTCCCTCTATAAGAATAGAGCCCATTAAATCCTAGGGAATCCTAAATTGGCATTGAATCTAAGAAGGATTATAAAAATAGGGTGGTTATGATCACATAACCACCATAGTTCCTTAAGGTAACTCCAATCAGTCTCCATTAGAGGCATGCCTAGAAAATGTCGCAATTAAAGATGCAGGACAACCATTAGGTCTTAACAGGTGATGGTTTGAATGTTGATAAAAGAAGTATTGCCTTACCACTATTATGGGAGCCTCTAATAAACCCAATCTCTTCTATGACCAAATCTAAATAAAAATAAAAGAGGAAAAAAGTTCACTAGATTGAAAGGGCATCCTAGGTAAAATTAAACCACTTATTAGATTGAAAACTTGTAAAAGTGATATAAGTAACAATTAAAGATGAAAAATAAAGACAAATATAGAAAACAAAGAAAATAATAAAGAGAAATAAAATAAAAATAAAATAGGAACATAAGAGGAATTAAGATCGATCTTAAGAAGAGACATACTTAAATAAGTAAAAGGCTTATTAAGACTAGCTTATGTGTAATGCAACCTGTCCAGACCCATCAAAGTCTCACATAAGGCAACAATTGCTAAGTTTAATCTTATTTATAGGCTAGATGGCATAAAAAAAACACCTCATCATCATCTCTCTAAACACAGGCTAATACATTAAAAATACCAACATAATCTTATCATAGGCCACTATAGGATCCCTCCAATGAGGGTATAAAATCAATAAATACAAGAGCAACACCTTCTCCTTCCCTAGGTATACAAAGATACCTCCTAATGGGATAAGTCAAATAGATCAATTATCTTATGGATATTAGATAGTCTAAGCATGGAAGAACAATCCTCTCTATAACCAAAATGTGAATACACAATGGTGCCAAATTCATTGAATAGTGTGTAGACCTCTATATCTTTAGAACAAAAAGAATAGCTAGATGGGTCCAAAAAGATGCAAGCCACATGAAAAATCCAAATAATTAAGTGACGTAAAGTAAGAAACTTTGACAAAGAAAGAGATGACTAATATGGTGTATAGAGTGATTTTAAAAACTTTTTAGCCATCTTTTTGAGGTTTAAAATGGTGGTTATCTATATAAAAATCACATAAGAAGAGGATAAAAGAGATTTTAATGGATGACAACTACATGAACAACAAAGTTCTCTATAAAATTTTGGTTAATTATTTATATAAATAAGTAGTTGTTTGTATAGGCCACTAATAGTACGGATAAAATTATTGCAGCTTTCTCATGATGGCTAATTTTTAATGAATAATGAGAGAAACTATTGGTCATGCATATGAATACATAATAGAAGCTTACAGCATAAATTGAGACACATCAAAATAATAATGCATAGAATGATGGAAGAGAAGAAACTACCACTATCATAAATAATCAACTTCAAAACTATAACACAATTAGGCAACTAAAGTCCTAAAATCAAAAAGAAGAAAAACAAAGGTCAAATATTATCCAAAACTATTCAAAAATGTATAAATATTCCATATAAAAGAGATGAGGCATGTTTAATCCTCATCTTTATAACGTCGTCACCCATCTCGCGCTCCTTTAGGCGTGCTTATGCATGAGAGAAAATTATTTGAACTTCTAATAGCTCCGGTTGATCTAAATGATCTCCTCCTTGAAAGTTAAGAAAATAAAAATGAATCTTAATGGTTAAGCCATAATCACACATGAAAGTACATAAAATCATGCTTACATCAACTAAGTTATTATTTGTAACTCCTTGGTATGGCGTGTGTATGTCCTTTTTAAGGCTGCAATCAGATCAACAAAGTGCTCGACCTTGCCTAAAGAATCTATATAAAAATAATTTTAATTTAGTAAATAACGAATAACAAAATAATAGCATACAGGGACAAATGTAGAAAATCTATGTGAATGGTTCATGTTAGAGTGAAAGTGTGGGAAACCAAGTTAACTCCAACACTAACAAAGTGCCCATCATATTGATGCCAAAAAACTCTACCATGTTATTTGAGAAGGGGTTTGACTCACTAATTACCACTAGCTCATACTCGATCAGCTCTAAAGTGCTAGCCGTCTTGTGGCTTACCTCCACAACTGGGGATTGTGAAGGAACTCTCTATTATTAGGCCTTCATCCTTTTGAGCCCTTTAACGAAGCGTTATACCCTAGTTCTCATCATGGTGAAAGAATGATTAGAAATACACTAGTGGCATCAACATGGTACATAAGAGTGAATTAGGTATCCAGTCTCCATATCCCACCTCACTCACTACTATGTCCTCCTTAAGATTAATAGTTAGCATGCTTTCCAATTCAAGGCTAGATAGCTCTACTATTTAGAATATATAAATTAGAGATTCCTATGTCATGATATGCTTACTTAACCCTTACCTCTAGAGGAACATATACTCATTGAAGTACCACTCTTAAATGGAGGTACCTATAAGCAATAAGAGTGCTCCAACACCTCTTCTAACTCATCACTCTATATGTCTAGGACCCCATGCTAATCTTGTCAAATATACAAAATAAGAATAAATAAAGCATTATAATTATCTAATGAACTATATATTTTTCTATAGGAATAACATGGTGAATATGTGCATAAGAATACATACTTGGTCTTGCTATAACTTATTTAGACAAAAGAAATGGGTCATGATGTTTTTGATCACATGTTGAGTGCTACTCTACCTCTGAAATGGAGGGTAACAAAAGTCCATGTACAGTAGGTAGTTGTTACCCTCAATTAGTCCAAACTTAATGGCCCAAGCCTATAAAAAAGGCCAATCAATTAGGCATGTCCATAAAAAAAAAAAAGCAATTAAGGACAAATAGGTGCAAAGGATCATACCTCAAGTATGCGTCGGGTGCCATTCATGTATGACAATTGGTGGTTGCATCGATTCATGAACCAATAGAAATGGACCACCAGAGTGAAGCCCTGGTGAAAGTGGCCCACTAGGCATAAGTCGTCTAGGATAGGCAGTAAGCAGATCTCCACTTTACCCCTAAATTTCTAGAACAGAGGCTAGACAGGCCACAAAGTAATAAGCTATGAGCCATATGGTTCTCCACTTTGTTAGGATAGTCATCAGTCACCTATGGAGCTCCAATGATAATGCTCAATTGCATAAAGGCATTATTCCCCTTTAATATAGGGATGAACCCTCATAGGCTCTTGTTGTACTCCTTCTGAAAGATCTCAACATAAACCTTAGCATTAGTGTGTAGAGACAACTTGGAGCAATGAATCTTTATCATATATATAATGTTAGTGACAATGAATGTCACCACCCTTTTCTGTAGCAAATGAAAATATTAGGTTTGTCCATCAAATGCTCTAAAAGGTAATGCATGACACTGTTGTCACCCTTTCATGCATGGAATAAAAGGACAATAAAAAAATAAGAGCAGCCCTATTAGTGTGATGTGATTGTGCACACATAGAAGTCCCCTAAAACTAGAAGGCAATAAGAGCCATGGATCTGCCAGCCCTTTCAAAGGTTGTATCACCCTAAAAAGTAATAAACTATATAAAATAAGGAGGCAGGCAAACAAATAAAGACATCAATGGTAAAATAATAAATAAAGTCATCAAGGCAATCATAATAGAAAAATTAAGGGTAAATAATGGTTATCATTATGTCATGCAAGTAGAGACCAACATGTAATACGGAGTAAAAATCTTATAGCCATATAAGAGAGTCTAAAGTTTAAAAAGTCAAGTGACTAAGATATTCTACATAAGGAATAATATTTTTTTTAGAAACTACAGGTTAAAGACTAACTTAAATAATTACATACAATAGTTGAAAGCTAAAAAGGCTAAGAAAAAAAAAATGGACCTCACAAAAAGAAATGTTGAAGAGATAAAAAGGTAGATCATGTACTAAAGGGGCTAGCGGCCTAGGCTTATAACCTTTTAAGAAGGTCCTTAGATGTATATGGTCTAGAAGAGAGGTTAAAGCAAACATATGAGCCATAATCAATACCACTAACATATCAATAAGGAGTAGTCAGATCCAATAGCAACACTATTGATGTTGAGAGCATAGGAATGAAGGCAGCATTATGCTCTATCATGAGGGATCCTTCAATGAAAGTGCTTAAGAGTCTAAAAAAATTTGAGAGGGAAAGGATAAAAAAAGTAATGGGAAATGATAGATATGGAAAATGAGACAAAATAAGTCAACCAAGTTATATTATCACAAGTTATCTATGCGTACAACTACCTTATTTGCATAAATAATTAAAATGCCCTATTTGCATTTCTTTTCAAAAAAATGTTTATGGTATCCCTTGATGTTTTTCTATTAATTATTTATCCAGAAAACATATGGTCTCTATGGACAACTATAGCTATATAGAAAATAAAAAGAGTAGGAAAGGAAAAAAAAAAAAAAGGAAAGGCAAAAGAGAAAAGAAGAAAAAGCAAAAAAAAACAAAAGGAAGAGAAGTGAGACAAGAAATGAAGGAAAAGAAAGAAAATAAGCAATAAGGAGAATAATATTAGAAAGAACCTACAGAGATGTTAGAGGATAAGACCAAAACAATCCAAAGAGATGACAAAGGGCAAAACTAAGAGAATCTAAAGAGATGCAAAATGCAAATTCAATATAATTAAGAGAGATGCTAGAAGGCAAAATAAAAGGATCTAAAGTAAAGCAAGCAAAAATAGTTAGAAAGGTGCCATATATGAAAATAAGAAAACCAAGAGGAATTAAAATGATGCAAAATAAAGAGAATCCAAAGACACTGAATAGGGCAAAATCAAGAAAATTAAGAGCCATGCTAGAGGGAAAAACAAAATGAATTTAGAGAGATGCTAGAAGGTAAAAATAAGGAAACCAAGTTAGAAGCCTAGAAGTAAAAGCTAAAAGTAGCTTTGTACTTAATAAAGAGCTATTAAAAGTCTTAATACTTACTGGAAAATTTCTCAAAAAATGATGCACTCTAGTGCCTAATAGAGAGTTACTAAGAGTCCCAGTACCTACTTGAGAGCTATTAGAAGAAGAATGCAACCTTGATTCCAACTAGAGAGCCACCAAGAGTCTTAATACCTATTAAAGAGTTGTTAGGAAAATGATTCAGCCTATCACCTACTAGAGAACTGCTAGAGGAAGAATGCAACCTTTGTTCATACAAGAGAGTTGTTAAGAGTCTTAGTACCTACTAGAGAATTGTTAAGGAGATAATCCACTGTATCACCTGTTAGAGAAGTGTTAGAGGAAGAATGCAACCTTTGCATATATTAGAGCGCTGCCAAGAGTCAGTGCTTACTAGAGAGATACTCATAATATGATCCACCCTAGTACTTTCTAGAAAGCTACTTAAAAGATGATCCACCCTAGTACTTTTGAAAGAGCTGTTACAAGTTAAATGCAACCTTAATACTTACCAAAAAGCTATGAAAAGTCTTAGTATCCACTAGAAGAGTAATAAACAAAATTGTATCCTTGTGTATCCTTTTTCTGGTACTTTCATTTATGTCAACTGCTTTGATGTGTGTAGTGCAATAATCATTTTATTAAAATTTCATTTTCTATGTCCCATAAAGCAGAAGGCAAATAGTAAGTATTAGATTTTTGGATGGCTAGAATGTGAGATCAATAATGAGAACCTCATTGAACTTATCCATAAAAGGGTGAAAAAATGTGTAAGAAGGGGCATAACCTAGACAATCCTTAAACTAAACCTACCCCTTAGAAAAATTTGAATTTCACAAGTTGCATGTATAACAAACTTAGATGGTTGTACAAATAACTCACTAAAAGCGAAAAAAGCGTAAATAGCATGAAACAATGTCATGACAGATAAGAGTCAATTTAGCATATATTTTTAGGTTAGAAATTAGGAGTTTTCCTAATTTTTATAGTAATTTATTTTAGAATAATTTGTTATATGTCTCTTTTGTGTTTATGCATGAATCTTTTAGGAATGAGCTAAATTATAATTTCTAGCAGTTTTGCATAAGCTATTGCATGGCCCATGAATTAGACCATACAAAGACATAGAGTTGACCAGTTTGCAAGAACAAATTCATAATTAGCAGATAAGTGTGTGGGTTATTGCATGGCCCATGCAAAGCAGATTTTAAAACATAATGCAAACTACCATTTAAGATAGAGATTTGACGTATTTAGATAGAGATTCTTGGGCAGAAAAAGAGCATATTTTATGAGAGAAAAGTGGATCTACATTTATAACAAATAAAAAGAAGATTTTGTCAAGATTGAAGGCATTTTCTCTTAGGTTTCATTATTTTTGTTTAGCTAGACTCTTCTTCTAAATATTCTTCTACACAATTCAATGGACTTTTTCTTTATTTTTTTTTTCTTCTTATAGGATGTACTAATTCTTCAATTATAGGAATTAGGGTGAAAGCCCAATATTTATTCCATGAATCAATGAAGTGATTTTTGCTTAATTATGTTGGGTGTCTTAATTTAGAATGTTTGAGCTTAATTGATATTGTATGTATAAATTGTCGTATATGTGCAATGTTTTAAATTCTAGATGATAGAGCAAAAGTGGAAGTCTAGGGTTAGTCTAAACATATTAAAATAGGAGACTGATCCACGAGTGTAGGTTCGACTTATAGAGATATTCAAGGATTATTCATGAATCTTAATGCATTATTATTAGATTTTGTGACCATTAGAGTTGGCATAATTTCAATAATAATATACTCAATTTTGCTTAAGAGAGATTATTAGGTAAATCCAGAAAATCCATCTTCAAGCATAACTTTAATCTTAATTGAAATAATTCTCTTGATATATGTATGGAATGGTATTGTGGTGTACTCGAATTCCCTAGAAATACTTATCATAAGAGTATCTTTTAATTTAATTTTAGTTTTGTTTAATTATTTTTGCAATTTTAGTATTTATTTATTATCCTTTAATTATTCAATAGCAATATAATAGGAAATTTTAGTTCCTGGGTACTTATGAAACAATCGCCATGAGAACTATTTATATATATCATTGTATTACTTGAAGTGATTTGTGCACTTACAAGGGTTAGATACGCAACAAGTTTTTGGCACCATTGCTAGGGATTGATTTTTCATAATATCAATTTTATTTAAGATTTCTATTATTCTAGTATTTAAATTCTGCATTTTTAATAATTTTATGATTCTAATTATGCTATATTATTTTGATAGGTAAAACTTTTGGTGCATGCCTATATTTCATTTGTTAAGATTTTAGCACAAATGCCAAAATATGTAAAATTTCTCAAACATATTTTGTCTAACAAGAGGAAGTCGTAAAGATTTGAAACTATAACTTCATCTAAGGAATGTAACGCTATAATCCAAAACAAGCTTCCACCAAAGCTTAAGGATCTAAAGAGTTTCTCTATTCCTTGCCAAAATTTTAATTATAAGTTTGATACAACACTATGTGATTTAAGTGTCGGTATTAGTCTAGCACCTTTTTTTTTTTTTGTAAGAAATTGAATCTTGGTAAGATCCAACCAACTATAATAACATTGCAATTAGCATATCACTTTATTAAAATACCTGATTAGAGTGGTGGAGAACATTCTCATGCAAGTAGGAAGTCCATAATACCAGCAGATTTCATTATGGTCAATATGGATACAGATGTGGACATGCCATTAACCCTTAAAAGACCATCCTTGGCAACCACAGGTGCCATTGTTGATGTGAAGAATTTGAGGCTAACTTTAAATGTGATGGAAGAATCAGTAGAGTTCAATGTTTTCAAAGCAATAAAATAACCTTCTCCTATTGAATATCGCAATATGGTGGATATAATTCTTGACCTAGTTCAAGAGGCTTCTCAAAATGAGTATCATAAAAAACTTTTTGAAGCTTACAAGGTTTAAGGGGCATTATCATTACATGAGGACCATGAAAATGCAACTCATTTTTCAGAGGTAACGACTCCATTTAAAGGTTGCAAGTTTTAAACAAGGTAAGGCTTTCCCTTCAATAAAAAAAACTCCAATTTTATAACTAACACCTCACCCTTTTTTATTTGAGATATGCATTCTAAGGTGATTCTTATGAAAATGCATAGATATATAAAAAGAAAGACAAGTTATGACATGCTAAATAATTTTACGGGCCTTCACTTGATAATGAATAGTAGGCGGTGCAAGTTTTACCTTATGAAGTTGTAGAGTTGTAAGGAGACGGTGCTAAAACATTCAAAATGAATGGCTAGCATTTGAAGCCTTCTTTTTTTATGATACATTATAAAATAAAGAAATTCTTCTCTTAAACTCACATTCAAGTTAAGAATTTATGGAATAAGTCAAGTTAATAACTTTAAACAAGCATTGTTGGGAGGCAACCCAATAGTTTCATTCATTTTAGTTTATTTATTTCAAAGCTATCCATGATTTTTATTTCCAAAATTTAAAAATTTTATGTTAGATTTTCAAAATTTCAAGAATTTTTGTTGATTTAATCCATAGTTAGAATGTGGTGTTTATGTTTAATTTGTGTTATTAAGTATAAATCTTAGTTTAGTTATGCTAATTATAGGTTAATTAAAGAGAACTGATCATGAGGAAGTTGTGCTTAGTGCAATTATGGAGACAAAATATATATATATAATGAATGAAAATAAAGGAAAGAAAGAAACTTAGCAGTAGCATATTTGCATGGGCCATGCGATGACCCACACAAAATGCTCAGGAATGAAGACAACACAAAAGAGCTACTTGAATAGTAGAGATGAATTGGGTTTAAGTGGGATGAAATGGGTATCAAATTGGTGCAATAGGCTGTTATTTGTTCTGGGCAAGCTCCATTTTAATGGAAGTTAGGCTATTAGTTCTTTTTAATGGAAGACAAGAGTTAGGCTTTTATTCATGGGCTTTTAGTCACTAGTTGCTAGAAGAATAAAAATTTTAAACACTCATTCTCTCCTTAACCCTAAACGACAATGAGACACTTCTCATTACTTAAACTCATACCTCAACTACCCACTTCATAATACTCGAATGACCACATACCTTAACCCATTTCTTCTCAACTTATTCCTTTACCCATTACACCATGATTCTTTTCTCTCTTCCCTAAACCACTCCTTTATCTAACCAATCCCACATATTAATTTTTTTTCAATCTCATCATTGAATCCTTCATGTGTCAGAACTAAGAAAAAGTTGGCCAGGTAGTCATTACATCTAAAATGGCCCTCATAATCACGAAGACCCAAGGCCATCTTCATCCTCAAAGGCCAATATACTCCCACCACCATTGTCGACACCAAATTGTTCACACCAATCCCATCATTGAATTAAATAATAAAGTGTAGCATATTCAAAAAAAAAAAACAAATGACCATTTTTCATGCATATAAGATTCCAATAGCCTATATAATAAGTAAAGTCCTTAATGAAGAACAATTATTTTAGTTTTCAACAGTTTATGTTTCTTTAACTTATTGTTCTTTATTTTCTTTCATAATTTTTTTCGTTCGATTTAGAATTTATAGTATTTAAATTCAAACTTTATTTTGTAGATGTTATTGATTTAGGATTACAATTGTTATTGTTGGGTTGGATATATTGTGTCTCATTATTGCAAGGCTAAGTGTAAAAACTAATTTTTCTTTATTTTCTTAAAATATGCATATTAGCTTTTTTTATTGAGTTGATTATCAATTGCTAGAAGGTTCTCATTGTGAATTATGAGTGTTAGGCATTTCATAATGAATGATTTTGTGAAAAAGACAGATAAATTTAGGTTATAGAACATGAGTTCATTATTTGTAAGAGAAGGCATTATGGTAGTTGAGTTAATTGTGATCATCAATGTGAAAATATAAATGTTGATGTTTAGTTTGAGAATTGTATTCATCAATTTGTGTTTGTAGAAAATGGAAATATATTATGAATTCAGTCTATGTTGACTATTGAATAACTTTTGTGAATTGAGACTGTTGAGCATGTTTTTTTGGGAAATTTTTTTTTGGGATTATATGTGTACAATGGGCATGCTGTTGGGTTAATTCTAGGTGCATGGCTTTTATCGATCTATTTAATTATGTTCCCATACACCACTTATTATTTTTGTTTTTAGTTCTTGATTCCACATTATTATCATAAATCTTAGTTTATTGGTGAAGAATAAACTAATGTGCAATAAATGATGGCTATGGATTTGATCATTTATGGACATATCACATCAAATAAGTCCAAAATATCACGTGAATGGGGAGTTTTTTTCCCTTTATACTTGGATTTTCAATTTGTTTTTAAAGCATTGAGGATAGTGTTTAGTTAAAGTTTGGGGGAGGGATTTTGAATGAATTCTTTCAATTTTTGATATTCTTTTATGAATAAGATGTAATGACCATTTTCATTTACAAATCATGACGTTCATGTCCAAAAATACATTTGCATAAAGGTTTATTCATCATACATATAGAATCCAACATGTATTTAATGTACATGTATGTTAATTAATGTTCAAAGGTAGTAATCATAAACTGGTTCCTATTTAGATATATGTACATGACACAAGCAAAAAGATAGTTGGAATTTAATCGATGACCTGTGGTCCATGTGTCTCTATGCTGAACTCAATGCACCAAAGTATCCAAACCCTATGCTTTAGTATTTACAAAACATAATTGCGATTTGGTGAGTCATGAATCAATGAATAAAAATAATAATTAGATTTTTATGGCACAACCAATAATCAAATATCATTAAGATACATTACTAGTATAACAATATACTATGCAAGTGCAAATGCAATAGATTGATTTTTATCATGACCTTCCAAGGCAACACTGCTATTGGGAATCCATATGATTCAAGTGACATTTGATTTGCTAGCTAGTATATACCAAGTGAATCATTTGATCAATAACATGTGCCAATAAGACATATTAGTCCCTTTTCCAAGTGATTTGTAAGTGTTTAACAAGCTAGTCATAACATCCTTTTAGTTCCATATGCAAGTGTTCATTCACAATGGTATATACCAAGTAATCATTAAGAGTATATAATTCTCACTTAACTTGTATTCACATGTAGAATGTAACAATTCAATCATATATACATGTAATCGAACATAAACACATCATAAAATTATCACACATACACATTAGAATCTAATTATAGTTTTTACTCACCTTTTGATGTGACTAATCTTTATGGTAGGTTTTATTCTCTCCCTATGGCTTCCTTAAAGTGCTGAGATTCTAACATTTGATACTACATGGTTATAAGTATGTCAAAATGATTATGAATGCTTGGTATGCAACTATGGCATGATCCATGTAAGTGGACCTAGTGTTTATGCATATTTTCCTTAGATGGCAACCAGACCTTACTAGACTCTCACAGTAATGACCTTAGATATACTTATCCAAATGACTTTATTCTTTTTTTTAAATAAACTAGACACATAATGATGCAACATATTCAAATTTTATGTCAATAGAAGTAACATAGAAAATATGGTGAATTTTTTAATTTTGCCCTATTTAATTGTCATCTCAATCTGAGTAAGCCTTATAGTCTTAGGTATGTCTCAAATTGTACAATTCTAGTTGCAAAAATGATATATGAGAAGTTACAAAATACAAAAATAAACATTTTTTATGTTTTACTCATTGTCTAATTTAGTCTATAAAGTCACCAAAACAAATGACCAATCTCAAAGTGAGTAGGTTTTCAACATATTGACAATCAATCATAATGAAGGGGCAATATCTCAACAACCATGTTAAATTTAGCAAAAATATTTCACAAGCATAAATATAAAACTTTCAAGTTTGTCGTATCATCAATATGGCCATCAAATTCTTGCAAACAATGTTATAAGAGCGATGAAGTTTCATCAAGTATAAGGTCAATCACAATCAATAAGTCATATCTCTTTCCACACGACAAATTAAGCAAAACGACTTTAAAGGTACTTATAGGGAATATAGCCCAACAAATTTCATGTTTTGAATTTTGTCTAATTCAGCATATAAGGTCATTAAAATATAAGAAAACAGAAAGATTGAGGTGATTTTGGTTGGTTGTGAACCAGCCCTACTAAAGGAGCCATATATCTCATACACACCAAATTAAGCAAAAGTGTTTTACATACATTTATATTGGATATAAAGCTACAAATTTCATATTTTATACTTTCCCTGATTCTTTGTCTAGGATTATGAAATCATGGGTAAAAAATTATGCTATAACAACAAAACTAATACAATTAGCTCTATTTTCTCTTCAATTTCAACTTCTTTACATGAGTTCTACCTCAAGTACTCCATAATTCTCACTAACCATGCATGATTAACATGTCATGAGGGACCAATTTCATGTGGGAAAAAAATAAATTAACTTACTTATTTTCCCATAACTAGAAAAGTTTAGGATTGCTTCCTAGGCAGCTCACTCTTCTCCCTCTTCTTCTTCTTCTTCTTCTTCTTCTTCTTCCTTTCTTTCTTTATTCCTTAGCTCTCCCTTTCTTCTACTACTCCTCACATTTCTCCTCTTTATTTTGATCCTAAAGGATGAAAAATTCCATTTGTAAACCTATTGTAACAAGACAAAATCATGGTGTCTCATTTCCATTGGTTAAAAGTTCACTTTTCTCTTTTAGTCCCTCTTCTTCATTCCTTCATTACCTTCATCCATCTACTAATCCCTATATGCTCCTTATACTTTTAAACAAGCTTAAAACACCATTATTTATTATGCTATAACATGCACACACATAAGATAATTTGTCATGCAACTATACAAACATTACATATATGTTCAAGTATCCCAAATTCAATAGTATAAGTGTCATCATCGTGCTTATCTAATTCACATATCTAATGATTATTTATCTAATGCTTATGTTCATATGGGATTGCAAAATCATTTATGTAATGAATAGGTTCATGTGAGAATGACAATGAATGTGCATAGGGATGTTACATAAGTTATTTCATTCATTCTTTTATTCTTATACATTGCACTCTTTTAGGTAAATTATTTGTTCTAAAAGTGAAGAAAGAGTTGAATTGAGATTAATCACCTCATGATTTGTGAAATTTTAAATTTTAGAATGCTTATAATAGAACAATGCATGGTTTTATTAGAAATTTTGGACATTTGAATATCTTTGATAAATGATGCAAGTAATTTATTATTTTATTGATTGAGAAACTTACTTGAATCATTACACTTAGGAATTGATTGCCTATTTATATTTAAGTATATGCATGCTAGTTTGTAAAAAACTTTTCTACTAAGTTTAGAATAAGGCATACAATCTTTTGAGGTGAATATTCATTCACACTTGATTAAGAAAATGATTTAGGCATTCTTTGTATTAACCCATTTAGCCTTCTCCATACCTTATCAAAATTTATCCTTTGCACCCTTTTTATCCTTGAAATACACTCTACGAATATATATAAGCATTTTTCTTAGTACTCTTATATCGTATAGCCCATATTGTGTCCTACCCACTAAGATAATTTTAGAATTTAAATTTTTAAGTGTTACTAAAATTTCTATTATGTTTGTTGAGAAAGTTGAATTTACTTTTTGATTGTATACTTGAGCATATGAAAGTGTTTGATTTTTTTTCAAAAAAAGTTAGGATGTGTAATACTTGCATATTTACAATTTATTAGTTATTTGGGTTAGTGTAAAAATAAAAAAAAAATAGACAAAAAAAAAAAGAAAAAAGGTAAAAAAAGAAAAGGAAAAAGTTAAGAATTATGAAGTTTTTTGAGCTTTAATGCTTAATTTGTTTAAAGTTTGCAAAATTATATGAGATGCATTATGTAGACAATTTATTGTTGAGTTTTGTAATGAATTTGGATTATTTGAGTGATTGTTGCTAAGGAATAAAAGAATGATGTGATTTAGATGAGTTGGAGAATTTTAGATTTGACATGGAAATTTTTAATGTCACTTGATTCTTTTAATTTTTGGAATTCTCTTGCTTGTATCTTGTATCATTTTCTTTGACAAGCTATTATCCTCTAGCCATATTACAAGCCAATAAAGACCTTTTTATCCTTGATGAGGTGTGTAATTACATTAGCGGAGATTGATTATGTGTTGTTACATATGGGATTATGCATAATATTATTTTTGGAAGCAGTTTGACAATGCTAGCTTGTATTATGTTTGTTTTTAGGTTACATAAAAAATGAAAATGGTGTGTTGTGATTTTTGCTTATTTCTTGATTGATTTATGCTTGGAATTGATTGCAGAATTTTTAGAGTGAACTTTAATGTCTTAAATTTTTGGATGAGTTTGATTGTGTTAGATTATTACGTAGTTTCTAAGTTCAAAGGTTTCCAATTATGGTTTGAGAAACTTTCTTGTTATTTCTTTTCTTTCCTTGAGGTCAAGCAAAACTCTAAGTTTTAAAGAGTTTGATAGGAGTCATTTTAGCATATATTTTAAATTTAGAAATTAGGAGTTTTTCTTATTTTTTTTAGTATTTTATTTTAGAATAAATTGTCTGTCTCTTTTGTGTTTGCACAATAATCTCTTAAAAAGGAGCTAAATTATAGTTTCTAGTAATGTTGCATGGGCTATTGAGTAGACCATGAGTTGAATCATATAGAGTTGTAGAGTTGACCAGTCAGTAAAAACAAATTCGTAATTAGCAAATAAGTATGTGAGCTGTTGCATGACCCATACATCGAGTTATGCAAGGTGTCAAATCCATATTTTAAACACAATACGGGCTGCTGTTTAAGATAGAGATTTGACCTATTTGGATAAAGATTAGTAGGCCAAAAAAACATTGAAGATTTTTTGGAGAGAAAAGTGGATCTACATCTACACCAAATAAAAAGAAGATTTTATGAAGATTAGAGGCATCTTCTTTTAGGGTTTTCATTGTTTTTGTTAAGTAATACTCTTTTTTTTTTAATATTCTTCTACTTAATTGAATAGATTATTTCTTCTTTGTTTTTTTTCTTTTTATAGCATAAACTAATTCTTTAATTCTAGGGATTAAGGTGAAAAGCCCAATATTTATTTCATGAATTTATGAAGTGATTTTTATTTCAATTGTCTTAGGTGTCTTGATTTAATATATTTGAGCTTAATTGATCTTTTATGTATGAATGGTTGTATATTTGCAATGTTTAGGATTTTAGATGATGGAACGAGAGTTAAAGTCTAGGGTTAGTCCAAATATATTAAACTAGGAGATTAAGATCACGAGAGTAGGCTTGGCTTCTAAAGATATTAAAGGATTATTCATGAAGCTTAATGCAATGTTATTGAATTTTGTGATCATGAAAGTAGGCATAATTTTAGTAATAATAGACTCAATTTTGCTCAAGAGAGTATATTAGATAAATGAGGAAAATCCACCTTCATGCTTAACCCTAATCTCAATTGAAATAATTCTCTTGATATATTTATGGAATGGTATTGTGGTGTACCCGAATTCCATAGAAATCATTATCATAAGAGTTTCTTTTAATTTAATTTCATTATTTTTGCAATTTTAGTTTTTATTTATCATCTTTTAATTATTTGGTTGTTATATTATAGGAAAATTTAGTTCTTTGGTACTTGTGAAAAAATTCTCGTTGGAACAGTCTCTAGTTATCATTATATTATTTGAAGTGATTTGTGCACTTGTAAGGGTTACATATGCAATAATGACCTACCTTCATGGCATGTTAATGCTAGGTCCTTAGGAGGCCTAAGTCCCCTAAGCATCTAATAGGCCTAATATTTATAGTCATTTAATAAAATCATTCATTTTAATTGCTTAAATCACCTTAAATTGGGTAGGATTCTTCATAAGGTCTATATCCATTTCATATACCAAGACATCATTATTATATTATACATAGACTTCATAACTCATATTATATCATTTATATAAGGGGAATCCATCCATAAAATGTAGATACAAGCCTACAATAAATGTGGTTTACTAGGAATATGTATATAAGTCTTAATACAACATAAGTTCACAATATATATATATATATATAGATATATCCTCAATAAGACTCAAAACATAAGCAAGATCCTAGCCCTCCTTAACATGAGCCTCTTACATAGAACCTATTAATAGTCAACCAGTTGGGTGAGCCATTCCTACTCAGTGAATAGAGAAACTTATACCCTTTCAAGCTAAAACATCATATATCAAAATATTATACATATAAAAATACTAAAAGCAAATCATCAAATACCTTTTGTCCACATAAACATATATCATATGAAGAATCAAGGTAACCTAAGTCGATAGGGAAACCTCAAAAATGCATTATAAGGGACTTCATCTCCTTTTTAAAAAGCCAATCTTAGTTCCAAGTGAGTTTACTCACCTGCCGACTTAACTTTTTATCTATCTTAGGTGAGTCGCCTCATCAACCACACTTCACTCTTGCACGGGGTACTATCTTAACTAGTTGTATAATGCATGGATTCATTTCATTTAAAATTACTATCGAATCACATCACTAATCCGAATATAGATAGCTATGGGTAAATGGAATACCTACATCATTCTTAGGATTACCAATGCACATAAGCAATATAATTACATTCAACTATCATCATCATTAATGCATATGGTCATAAACATATATCATTAAGTCATTTATACACACATGCACACACAAGCTTTTGTGTAGGTGCGTGTCTATATATATATATATATATATATATGTACATATGTATACATGTATGCAAGTATATACATATATATACAAACATACACACATATATTGTGTATCTTTATATGCACACACACACACACACATATATATATATATGTGTGTGTGCGTGTGCGTGTGTGTGTGTATGTATGTATGTATGTAAATATACATACATACATACATATATGTGTGTGTGTGTGTGTGTGTGTGTGTATGTATATATGTATGTATGTATATATCCATATATATATATATATATATATACATATGTGTGTGTGTGTGTGTGTTTGTGCACACACACGCACACACACAGATATATATGTGTGTGTATGTATGTATGTATATATACATACTTATATAATATATATATATATATATATATATATATATATATATATATATATATATATATATATATATATAAACATATGTATCTAAATGTTTAGATCTATCTAGGTCATGGTAGAGTTAGTGTTGATATTATAGTATATAATTAT
>CATIWR010021549.1:0-33067 GCA_949677035.1 Omphalea diandra | reverse complement strand
TGATATTTTAATTAATTTTTAGCAGCAAATATCTCATATGTTGAAAGTTGGATAATTACATTTAATTTATACATCATAAATAATGTAAAAAAAGTGTTTAGATAATTTTTATTTATATAAAAGTAATATTTATAATTTTACAAAAATAAAAAATTTGATAAATTCATAGAAATTAATAGTTTAATTTTAAAAATATTTGTAAATATTTTTTATTTTAATATATATTATAAAAAATTATTATTTTGTATCAAAATGAAAAATACGACAATAAAAATGACAATGAAAAGAAGATTCTTCGCTTCTTATGGGGATTCACCTCGATAAAATGAGGATTTTCTGCCTTTTTCTTTTTATAGATAAGGGGGATGAGAATTACACCCTCCATCTGGAGGTTTCCACAACTATCCTTGAAGTGAATTTTTATATTTATGAAATGTATATATAAATATTTTATATATTTATTAGTTTATAGTATGGAATATTTTTATTTTATAATTTATTTGCTTTGTAGAGAATTTCAATAAGATAAAGAATCTCCACATAAACAAAGATGAAAAGAAAATTTGCTCCATGAGTAGGGGGTGGCGAATGGAGGATAGCCCCCCACGCCACCCGTTGCCATGCCGCATACGACAAGCATTGAAGGATATTTGTTAGTAAGCGACTGGTGGGCAATAAGATGGATAGGTAGATGTGAGGAATTCAAAGAAGGATAGCTTAATCAATTAATTTAAGAGCAAGCAAAAATGAAATGTAATGGAGTCGGTACAGCTGGAGATGACTGGCTTTACTTTAATATCATTACATGAGGGCACGTGGGGAGTGGTCACTAAATTTTGTTATACATATTTCAACTAAAATATTAAAATCATTAAATTCATAATTAAATATTATTATTTAAATTATTAAAATGGAATAAATTTTATCTTAATAATATTAAAATATATTTAATATTTGAAGTTACAAAATAAAATTTATAATTAAAAATAAATAATCTTGAAAAATTTTATGTTTCATTGATAACTATTAAAATATATTAATATCATGGTGAATATTATATATATATAATGATAATATAATTTTTAAATATTTAGATAATAATTTTATTAGCATGTGTAATTATTTATTAATTTAGATAATTTTTATTTTTAATAAAATTATTATAAATAATTAATAAAATTTTTAATATATTTGACCCACTAACATAAATTTCTAGGCGTCCACTTTCCTCTCGATTTCAGTCTTTTGTCATCTCATTTTATTTCTTTCCAGTGTCCCACTTTCTTATCTTCTTTCTTTTTCATATTAACCAGTTGCTTATCGTCGGGGGTGGACCGGGCCGACATCCTAAGTGGGCCCCCCAAATTTACTTTATTAATTTTTATATTATTATATATATATGTATAACTTTTGTTCTTTCAGAGTCTTGTCCCCTCCTCTCACGGCCACTCTCCTATTATTTTTTTTTAATAAAAAAATTTCTTATATGCATTAAATATATATTCTATATGTTTTAATTTTCATCAGCACTGCCATGTTTCTCTACTTTGATTGGTTTTTGACTTTGTTTCTCATCTAGAAAGAGTTATCTTAATTCTCATTTAGAAATTCGGAATTTCAATAAAAATATTTTTAAAAAATTTAATGGGAAAATCAAATTACGTAATATTTTGAGATATATTACATAAAATTTTGAGATAATTCATTTTAATTAAAAAATTTAAGTAAAATTACTATAATAACAGTATAAATTAAATTAACACTATGCTAATTTTAAAGAAATAAAAATATTTAAAAATAACATGATTTTGATGCATTATGGATTTATTTTAAATCATAATTTTAATTAAACTAAGATTTACACTAAATAAAAATTATATTACATTCATCAAGAATCAAACCTAAATAATAAGCATCAGATGATCCATTCTTGAACGTCCGGACCATGACCAACACATCAGACTCAACAACCACTCTCGAATAAGAGTGAGCTTTTAATAAACTAAGACCTTCTTTGAAACTAAGAGCTTTTACTATACCAAGATCCATAGGACCTTTAATTATACCAATACAAGCCATCTTCATCACCCCAGACTCATCTCTGATAATCAAACCATAAATCAATCAATCTTGTGGTGAAAACACTATTCCATCAATGTTGCATTTTAGTCATCCATAAGCTGGCCTTTTGCCAACACATAAGTTCTTCACTTACAAAAGGCAGCTGATCTCCATTAAGAACTACCTGTGTTAATTGCCATTGAGGGAAAGAAAAAAAAAAAGAGCAAGCTAGATTCAGCACCTAAACAACAGATTGCTTTTTATTATTCCAGACCATTTTATTATGATTTCGCCATAACCACTAAACAATTATATAAACATAGTTCTCAGAAACATTGACAAGTAACATCCCAAACATTAGCAGCAGTATTCGCACTAAACGAAATATATGATTTTTTAAAATTTATCATCTAACGTGATGTTTTTTCATAGAGGAGGAGGCATTCCTTTATGTGTTCACTTTCTTGAATATTGGACTTGAAAAACTTGAAGCTGTCGTCCGCGAAAAAAAAGTAGGTGCGAGATGACCAGCGCTCCTTTACCCACTCTACAGCTATGAACAAAAACCCCTTTACTTCATATTTTCTAATCAACGCTGAGAAACCCTCTACACATCGAATCAAGAGATACAGAGACAGCGGGTCACCTTGTCTCAAGCCTGTTGAGAATCAATAGGCCTCACCTCATGGCCATTATGCAAAATAGAGTATTTAATCGAGGTTATGTACATTATGATCCAATTAACCCACTTGTTCAGGAATCTGATCTTACACATTTCATCCTTCAGAAATTCCCATTCAAGCATATCATAGGCTTTACTTATATCAACCTTAAGAGCTGCAAAACCATTGTTCCCTTCGCTCTTTCTTTTCAAATAGTGGACCACCTCATAGGCTACCATGATATTGTCTGTAATCAACCTCCTCCGCACAAGCACATTTCGAGTCTCTAAAATGTCCCATTCAAGCATATCATAGGCTTTACTTATATCAACCTTGAGAGCTGCAAAACCATTCTTCCCTTCCCTCTTTCTTTTCAAATAGTGGACCACCTCATAGGCTACCATGATATTGTCTGTAACCAACCTCCTCCACACAAGCACATTTCGAGTCTCTAAAATGGTTAGCTAATATCTTGGACACTATTTTATAAAGAACATCATAAAGAGAAATATGCCTAAGATCAGTAACATACTTAGGATATTTCTTCTTAGGGATCAACATAATGGTTGTATTATTAAGGTCATCCGACAGAATAGACATGCTTAAAGTCTCCAAGCAAGCCGAAGTAACATCTTTGCTTAAAATTCCCTATGAATGTTGAAAGAAAGCTGGATTCATTCCATCTGGGCTTGGAGATTTATCCGGATGAATATCAAAAACAGCTTTTTTATCATCTTTGGTACTAGGCCTGCATAAATCGAAAGTTAATGCACTTCAGACTCTTGTCCCATCACTACTTGTTGAAGTAAAAAGATTTTGAAAATAATCAAACAAAATATTTCCCAACCCATTGTCCTAAGACCGCAATTCAACATTACTATCTTGCAACTGAGAAATGAGATTTCATTTCTTCCTAGAAGTGGTCGAAGCATAGAAGAAACAAGAAGTAAAATCTCTAACTTGCAACCAGTGCTGCTTTGCCCTTTGATGCCAAAAACCTCCTGCTGGGCCAAAACTTGATACTATTCTTTTTTTACTTCCACTAAATTACGGAAAAGAATCTTCATCCCTTGTCGATCTAAGTTGTATAATTTGGGACCGACAGTACGTCAATCGATCTTTGAAAGCCGTCATAGTATTTGCACCCTATTGCATTAACTCCCAACCACAATTGGAAATCTTCTATGAAACCGTCAAATCCCTATTACTCTGTCAACTACTAGCCATTATGTCCTTACAACCAACCTGGCGAAGCTAAGCATTTTCAAATCTAAATCGTCTTGTTGGTGCCATATAATTAGAAGAAAGAAAATCCAACAATAAGGGGGTTATCAGGTTAATAAAACTCAAAATACAAAATAAAAAAAAATGGCACATAAAATAAGGATAAAGTTTTATTTAAGAATAGTATAAAATATTTTTATTGGTAAATAGTGATACAACATTTATAAAGAAAATTATTTTATGATCTACAGTATCAATATTAAATTGATCTTCAGCACTACTAATAAATGCACATTGGTTCAGTTTCGAAATTATAGTTTTATTTTCATCTTGAATCTTCTTTAATAACTTTGTATTTTTATTTATTATAAAAATCTCCACCAAATATGGAATTATAATGCAACATAAACTGAAATTCATATAGTGTATTAAAATAAATTTAAGAGACGATTTCCAATAATATGATCATATGTTATTGAACAATCAATTTCAAACTACTAAAATTCAAAAAAAAAAAAACCAAAACTCTCTCAGAGAAAGAAAATAACAAAACTAAAACAAAAACTCTCGAATGAGAGACAAAACAAATAAAAATTAATAAATATGATAAAAATAACTTATTTTATTAAAAAAATAAGAAAAACAAAAAGTAAATGAACTTGTCGTCTATAAAATATACTAATGATAATCCAAAATGGGAAGAGTTACTTTTAGAGAAAATAAACGACTAAATTTTTAATATCCTTTAAAAAAAGGAAAAAGTTATTTACGTATATTCTTCAAAATACTTGCAATTAATCGAAAATAAAGTTAAATTTAGACTTTATATTCTTAAAAAGAAAGAAGATTAAATTTGAACTAGCTAGTGTATATATTAGCTAGTGTTTATATAGGAATTATCTTTATATTTTCCTATTAAGTGGGGTCTTCATGTCCACGTAATATGAAACATAAAATCTTAATCATAAAAGGTTAACTTTATCCTTTCCCTCTAATTGTACTGTTATTGATTTTTTTACCCATATATAATAATAATAATAATAATAATAATTATTATTATTATTATTACTATTATTATTATTATTATTATTATTATTATTATTATAGTAATATAACTAAAGGGTAGTTTTATAAGCAAAAATTATCATTTTATATATATATATTAATATAAATATAATTTTTTTGAGATAAATAAGGTTTTTCATTCATAAATTGTATACGATATTTATAAAAAAGCATCTTCATAATTTAGAGTATCATAAAAAAATTAATCATCAACATAATTAATAATAGTACATTGACTCACCTCTAAAATTATAAAATTATATTCATCATGGATTTTTTGATAATTACATTTTTATTAATTATGATGATTTCTAAGATATGATGTTATAGTGCAAATATGAGAGATAATGATCGATAAAATCATTTTAAAGTCAAATAACTAATCAAAAAATTTTCACAAATAAGATAACAAATATTCTAACAAAAATGAAAACTCTCAATACAAAAATAAAAATAAAAAAACTTTTAATAATAAGAAACAAACAAAAAATAAGATAATAAAATAATATTATTTTTATTTCGAAAGTTGCATATAATTAAAGAGAAATAGACTTATCATTAGTAAAATATTAAAATAATAATTTAAAACAAATAAAAATTTTGTTGAAAAAAGAGAGATAAGTGACTTTCATATAAATGTCTAAGGCTGTGCAAACGATTGGTTGAATTCAAAATCAAATCAAATTGAAAATTTGAAAATTAAAATCTTTAAAAAATTGTGTCGAACTAAATTAAACTTTAAGGCCGAATCAAATTAAATTGACTTAAATTATTTTAGTTATGTGATTTATTTTTAGTTTCTTTAAATTTTTAGATTAAATTATAATTATTTTTATATTTTAAAGTATTTATTTTAAAAATATTTATATATTTTACATAAATACTAGTGAAAATAATTTATTTTTACTATAAATTAATTACATAATAAAATATCTTTAAATATTTTAATGATAAATATTATAATTATAATTTGATTTGATTTAATTCAAATATTTTTCTCAAAAATTGAATCAATTATAATTATTTTTGTTTTAAAAAATTTAAATCAAATTAAATTGAGCTCATCGGCATTAATTTGTACTCTCTCTCTCTCTATATATATATATATATATATATTTATTTATTTATTTTTATATTAAAAAAAATTCAAAGATGCTATATTATCCCCACGCCAGCCCTCTATTCTCACTCGCCCAGTTCTCTCTCTTTTTCTGTCTCTCTCTTCAGGTCTCTTCTCTTTTTTTTTTTTATCTCCACCATGGTTCTGTCCAGGGCAGCATCGGAATCCGATGATTCCATCCACTCTACCTTCGCTTCCCGCTACGTCCGAGCCTCACTTCCAAGGTAATACCAAGTCGAATCACTGTGTATTTCTCCATCAAACTATCATACACTCAACGGTGACGATGGCAGGTTCAAGATGCCGGAAAACTCGATCCCTAAGGAGGCAGCTTACCAGATCATCAATGATGAGCTTATGTTGGACGGGAACCCTAGGCTTAACCTGGCTTCATTTGTAACCACTTGGATGGAACCTGAGTGCGATAAGCTTATCATGGCTGCTATCAATAAGAATTACGTTGATATGGATGAGTACCCTGTCACCACTGAGTTGCAGGTAGGTAACTCCTTCCTTCTAGCCCTTAATTACTGCATAATATACACACATTATGCATCCATAAACTTGCTTCGATTCAATTCGATGACGGTCTACCACAATTAATGTGGACGAATTTTTGTTATAACTGCTTGTTCCTGCCAATCTAATTAATGACGAGATGCCTGCCTGCTTCCATTTGTGTTCTGTATTGCATCTAGATCTGGTCTGGGTGACTGTGATAGTGGCATAAAGTATAACCTTCCAATTTTAGAGAGGGACCGTGATATACTAAAATTTTTGGTGTAATTAAAATATACTGTATATAAAATTTTAAATTATATATTATATATAATGATTTTATTCAAAATCAAAATTATTTATATATATATAATATTTTGTAAATAAATAAATAGATATATTTTTATTTATAAAATTCATATATTTTAATAATTATTTTATATTTTAAATTAATTTCATTCGTATTTATAGATTTTTAAGAATATATTATTATTTCATGAGCACTATAAATACATATAATCTAATCTCTGAGCACTGGCGGACTTTTTCAAACACTGTCATCTCACGATCGTTGATTGGAAGTAAAGTGAATCTGTACGTCAAGTTTGTGGCATAATATATAGATTAACCTAGGAAGAAAAGAATGTTAGGATAATAAAAGAGAAAAAGTTTATTTTTTCTTCTCATATTTAAATAAAAAAATTATTATTTTATAAATTTTTTATTTTATCTTTTATTTAAAAATAAAAATATTACTTATTTATTAAAATAAATTAAAGAGAATAAAAAAAATTAAATAATAAAAAATATATCAATATTAAATATAATAAAATCATTATTTTTAAAATGATAATTATATAATTTTTCACATTAATTAAACACTAATACATATAATTGTAATAAATATTATCACATATTTATATTAAATATTAATTCAAACAATAATATACAATATTTTTTAATCTTTTTATAAGTAAACTTGTTAATTTATAAAAATTATCTTCAATTTCTCATTTTTTATTTATTTTAGAGAAAAAATAATAGAAATAAAATAATATTTATTTTTCTTTCTCTCATATTTTCCTCTTTTTTTCAAACTAGCAAAAATTTCATTCATTTCTTATTTTCCCACCTTAGTTCTCTCTTTTCCTTATTTTTTCTCTTTTTCAAATACTGGCTAAATGGTTCAAGTGAAAATAAAATTCAAAAAGAAAAAGTTCTTTGGCAAATTTTTTTCTGTTTTATTTTTTTTGACTAGAAATTCACAGAATTAATCATATCTGAAAGATTTCTATGTAAATATAATGACATAAATATAAAAGCAAACTGATTGTGACACTCTTTATTTAGTATTCGACATTTTTAAGGGTAATTTATATTAATTATCGCTTAATTATAAATTAATTTTACTATAATTATGAAAAATGATCTTTATTATTAGAATTGCTTTATTTTTGTTAATGTTGTAACTATATTTAATTAGTTTATTTTCATTAATAGTTAGTTAAAATTTTGTTATTTTATTTATGCCTAGATAAGAAATTCTTTTAACAAATTATTTTAACTAATCGGATCTTAATAATTTTAAGTAACAAAAACTTGATCAAAATTAATTTAGTTGATTTGATTCTAACAATAAGAAAAATTAAATAATCAAAATAATAATATAACTTTTGCAATTGAAATAAATTTTAGTTTAGTTGAATGATAATTAATTATAAATTATCCTAATTTTTATCAATACTGAATGAAGAGCGTCAGCTATTACAAAAAAAAAAAAAAAAAAAGGAGTCACTGAAATTAAGGATGAAAGAGTCCAATAACCTCCCCTAAAAAAAAAGAGTATGACATTAATTTATACACCGAAATTATAAAGGCTTTCGTTTTCGACAATGACGATTTTAATAGCGTAGCTGCCAGGGCGCGTCAGATTAAGGAGTGAAGCATCGGTTAGCAATTCTTCTACGCGTTTTTTTTTTTGATTTACACTTCTACGCGGTTTGACTTATGTAGCGTGTCTGATAGATGGATGCATCATCATGGGCAATGGTCCTGAAACGTGTGCTACATACGGCGTTATTACTCCTCAATATTTTTAATTCGCACAATTTATATCTTCTAGTTGGGTGAAATAGAAAAGCAGATCTTTGTAAATGTGGAAACAAAAAGAAAAACCTCAAAAGTTTAACTTCAACGAAGGGACTACAATGGTCAAAATAAATAACAAAATTGTTTATCCACGGCTATTTTTTAAAAAAATATTAGAATAAAAGTTTTAAAATATAAAATGTCTAGATATAAAAAATATATATTAAAAAATCTGAAGGGCTACTGTGTGGACACAGTGGAATCCACTATTGATGGTGATGGACCAATTCTTGTTGAGAACAGGAGTAGCCGCGCGGCGGTAAAGCTAGAGAACGTAGAGATACAAGGCTTTGTTGGTTTCATATAATAAATATTGAGTATTAAATAAATTTTAAAAAATATAATATTATATATTTTTTGAAAATATATCACATGCAATCATAATAAAAAACTATTTTTTACAAAAATATTCAGAAAAAGAAAATTAAAAAATTCATTAAATATAATTGATATTAGCTTCTCTATGTATAAAGTAAATAACTTGTAAATCAAGGCAGTTAAAAAAGAAAAGTAAAAGATTTGGGTTAGTGCCAGGAAAGTTCAGTAGATCATCATTTTTGCCTTTGATTTCGGGCACCAATTGAATTTGGTGTCGTCCTTTCAAAGAAAAAAAAAAAGAAAGAATATGGTGTCGTTAAGGTAGGGATGGCTATTTGATCTGACCGCTGAGAAACTCAAATAGTTCAAATATTACTCGATTTATTTATGTAAATAGATCAAGATCTAAATTAAAATCTAATTTAGATTTCTGAATTTGATCCGAAAATGATTCTTGTAATTAATTATTTAATTTTATATCAGTATATTAAAAATTGTGAATATATATATATATAGTGACTAAAAATTTAAAAAAAAATAAAAACGACTTGTTAACTTGTGCCCTTTTAAATCGGGAAGTATAACGAGTCAGATATTATTTTTTTAATCATAATTAGTTCGGATTTGAATTTCATAAAATTTGTTCTAAATTTGATTCACGATCATCCCTATATCAAAGGAATTAAAAAGTTCCACTAAAGAAAATGAAAATTTGCCGTTTTCAAAAAAAAAAAAAACAAAAAACAAAAACGTTGTCAGTCACAAGCTTCCAGAATCATGGACCTTTCTTGCATTTGAAATTAAGTTACAAAGAATTAAATTCTAAGCTTTGATGTCGGCCTTGTACTTTTGTGCAGGAGCACCGGGCATCACGGTTTATCCGTCGGTTTTGAGAAATTTTTATTTAATTATTTATTTTTATTTATTTTATTAATTTATATCGCAAATTAACTTCTGTACATCAAGTGGACCATTTACAAATACTCTAATTGGTTTAATGGTAGGTAGTCAAATAAGCTATTAATAGGGAATAAGTCATGGATAGTGATTAGTGAACTGTGTGAATAATTAATAAATATAAAATATTTGATAATTTAATAATTAAAATATGATTAAATTATGAATAATTATTTTTTATATTTTGATTATTTTTATATAAATATTCAAATTAATATAATAATAAATATAAAGTTAATAGTAAAAAAATTCTAACACTAGTTTTTATATTGTAAATACGAGAAAAATTAATTTTAATATTTAATTATATTTTCTAAAGTTAAATATTAATTTTTAATTTGAAACTCTGAATACTAATTAAACATTCTTTTTCAATATTTAAATGCTTAATCATTAAACATTAACTAGCAAACATCAAATAAAAAAATTACCATATTTTAAATTTATGTTTATACTATGTATAGCATATATAACATGAATACTAATGAAATTTATATATTCATAATTTTTATTTTATATAATATATATAAATGAATAAAAATTTTATAAAATAATACATTTTATAGAATTGACAAATGATAATTTATATGCATAAAGTAGTATTATAAATAAAAAGATATATATTTTAAATTTACTCAAAAAAAATTATACGTCCGATTCCATATCGAATTTGAATGAGGACCTCTTATAAAAAGCAAGGGGCAGCGTCCTTTCCTCTTTAAATTGGACTACTTGGCTTAATTTGTTAAATAACTCTTTAATAATTTTTTTAATTAAGTTTAATTTAGATTAAATTCATGAAACAATTTTAATTTTAGTTAATAGGTTTCATTTCATTTTCCAAAAAAAAAAAAAAAACTGAATTTGGTATGATTTTAGAGATTTTTAAAATTTTGAACTAGGCCATGTATGATCCTAGTTATATGGGTTATATAAGTTGTATAATGTAATATGTCTTATAAATATATTCATGATTAAAGACTTTAATATAATTAATTAAATGCATATACTTTTATATTATACATATATTCTAATATGATAGAACTAGACACAATATAAATTGCTAGCTCTATTTATAAATGACATTTATTATGAATTGGATTCAATTTTCAAACTTTTTTTTTACTCATAGTATAATGGGAAGGAGAAATTTGAATTAAAGACCCATAAATGTTTAGTAATATACACAACAATCTAAACTTGATGAGAGAATTTAATGATGTCTTTAATTAAATAAAAAATTTTGAGCGATGATCATGACAAGTGATATATATATATATATATATTATAAAATTACTCTATCTGTTCTACATTTTCAGTCTACTTTTTTTTACACATTAAGAAAATGTAGGTAATATAATTAAAATAGTTAATTTTATATACTTTTTCTAAATATACTCTCACATTCACATTAAAATAAATAATAATAAATATTCTTGAAACTATTAATTCTTTTATGTAAAATTAAAGGTAATGAATATTACAAAGTTGACTAATATAAACCAAATAAATGAATTTAGCAAATTAAGATTTCAATTTTTTTATTGGGAAAATTTTATTTTGAAAATATGGACCGAACAGTTATAATCTATTGATGTTTATCACCAAAAAAATTAATTTTGTTTAATTTGTCAACAAGTGTATTCTATATTTGATGTTATAAATTTTTTATAACAATGAATTAATTAGGGGTGTAGTGGATAATTAATAAATTAACTATGATATAAAAAAAGAAAGTTAACTATATTTTGAGACGGATGAAAAAGGAAATTTGAATTGAAAATTTGCGATGAAAAAAATATTTATTTTACTGCCCACTTGATTTTAAGACCATGCTCAAAGTATGTTTAACTCTCAATGCATAGTACACGTCTTATTTTTATTATTTCTTTCGTCTCAAATTTTCAATCAACTTTATTTTTACACACATATTAAGAAAATGTAAGTAATATAGTTTAAATAGTTGGTTTTATATATTTTAAAAATAAATAATAATAAATATTCTTGAAATTGTTAATTTTTTAATATAAAATTAAAGATAATTAAAATTGCAAAGTTAGATAATATAAACCAAATAATTGAATTTAGCAAATCAAGATTTCAAATTTTTTATGAGAAAAAATTCATTTTGAAAATACACGTTAAACAATTGTAATCTATTGAAGTTTACCATTAAAAATTAATTTTGTTTAATTTTTCAACAAGTGCATTAAATATTTGATGTTATAAATTTTTATAATAATGTATTAAGTAAGGGTATAGTGAGTAACTAGTAAATTGACTATAGTTTAAAAAAGAAAGTGAACAAAGTTTTGGGACGGACGAAAAAGAAAATTTGATCTGAAAATTTAGGACAGAGTATTTAGATTTATTGGTTTAAAAATTTAAAATGTTGCGAGTTTTGATTATTATATCAAATTTTTTAAATTTTAGTCTATTTAGTTAAATTTGCAAATCTTTGAATATTGTATCTAATTAGTAAAATTAGTTAAAATTAAATGACACATTATATGATGATAATGACATCATGTGACGATAATATCATGTCATTTAATTTTGATTAATTTTATAAACTAAATAAATGATTAAAAAATTTATAAATTTAATTAAATTAACTAAAAATTAATGAATTAGATGTAAGAATTTGAATTTTTTGTCAGTAGGCCTATTATTGAATGCAATTAGGTTTTGATTTTAAGGCAAAAGAAAATAGGCTGTTGGTCCTGCACTCGGGACACTACACCATTATAAATTTGATTAAATTAACCAAAAATTAAAGAATTAGACGTTAGGATTTGAATTTTATGTGATAGGCCTATCATTGAATGCGAGTAGGTTTTGATTTTAAGGCAAAAGAAAATAGACTGTTGGTCCTGCACTCGGGACACCTCACCATTATTATTTAGAGAAAGAAGTAGGCTGGACCGTGGGTGAGGTGGAAAAGTTGTTCTGCCTTTTTCGCACTTCATCGTCAAGTTTCATCCTTTATAATAATTCTTTCAAGAAAAGTAATTAAAGATCTAACTCAAGTTTAAATTTATAGTCTCTAAATTTTGTGAAGAGGAATTAAGTATTATTGAATTATATAATAATTTTCTGTATTATATATATATATATATATATATAATCAAAACTAAAAGAAAGTTTTTAGTTTTATTTAATATATCATCTTAAATTAATCGCCAATAATCACTACTTTGTTTTTCTAAATTTTTAAAATCTTTTATTTTTTTATCTTTTATCGATGATAATTAAAATTAAAGTAATTATAAATATTTAATTTTCTTATTTATTATTGAATCAATTATAACACTTTTAATCTTTAGTATCATGAGTAATTTAATATTAAATATGGAATAGTTAATTTTAATTTATATAAAAGATAAATTTCAATTTTAATAAATAATATAAAAAATATTTTATATATTAAAAATATGTTTTGAAATCACTTATTTTAGAAAATATTTTTATAAATATGTTTTAATTTTTAAAATAATTTTTAATTATATAAAATTTATATTTATAATATATACAAATAAGAGAGTTGAATAAATTCATGAATGAATATTTTGATTTTAGTTTTCTAAATTTTGAATATCTTTAAACCACAACTAAATTAATATTGTTTACCTATTTATTTAAATGTATACACATTTAAATGTATATATATCACATTGACAAAAAAAGAACTATGTTAACTTAAAATTTTTTTAATTATATGTATGTCCAAAATATATCTCTAAAAAATTAATTTTGATAAATATATAACTAAAAGTTAATTTAAAAAATTCTAAAAGATAAAAATTTAAATAATGACTTTATAGATTTTAAACAATTTTGATTTTTGTATTTTAATTATATATAAAATATTTTATTATAAAAAGTTCCAACATAAAGCGCAAAAATGTTATTAAATAAAACAATCATTAAATTTTATTAGTAAAATTCAATTTAATGATTTTGTCCAATAATTAAATACATTTAGGATAATTTGAGTTCTAATAGAGCTTTATTGTCTAAAATGATTGATAAATATAATTAATGAATTTACATTTGTATTTTTCTTTATTCATAAAGAAACACAGTTAATTAAATCAGAACATTTTTAGTTTTAATAACTAGGTCTCATAAATGAATTAAATTATCATAAAATCATGTCCTATTTGGCAGAACTGGATATATGATAAAATATTGAAGAAAGTCAATCTCTTATTAAATTATATTTCATTTAAAGATTTGAATTGATAATATTATCTAAAACATAATTACAGTATCACTAAGCGATCTTAATAACACATGTTTTGTCTTGAATAAAACTTGACTTAAATTATTTGTGCCAAAAATTATATTAAAATTTGTTAAATAATTTCAAAATGTATTCAATCATCTATAATAAATATATATCATCAGTAAATTAAATAATAAACAAATTATAAATAAAATTATTAGTATCAATTTATTCATTTTTTATGAAATAAGTTATAAAATTAAATCTAAATCGCTAATTATGATCATTTTCACATTTACTAATTTAATTTTGTATATTTTCTTTGAATAATTTTATCATCTTTATCCTTTCAGACAATGGTCAAGTCTATAAAATTAATTAATATGTACGTCATAATTTCTTTATTTTTGATAAATAAATAAATATATAATTGTATTATATCATTTATATTATAATAAAAAGTTAGTAAGCAAATAATAATTATTTAAAAAAAATTAAAAATGAGACATTTGAAATAAAAATTTATAAATGTAAAGACCAAATTATCATTTGAGATAAACGGGAGCAAGCTGGGAGAGGCCAAAGCAGAAGAGAATGAAGTAGGGAAAGGACCAAATTGAAAATAAACTGAAAAAAAGGAGTGTATTAAAGAGAGCAGAGAATTTTGGGGGGTCAAAGAGTATTAAAGAAACGTAATTCACTGAGATTGATTTTGCTGACACGATTTATAGAATAGATAACTGGTTAAATCTCATGCTCAATGGCTTTACAAGGTCAAGTGCCTATTGCTTGGTTGGTACTCCTAGAATTTTTTTGGAAGCACTGATTTAAATCCTGACTCCTCCTTCAACAGTACCCTTATTTTCATTTTTACCGTTGGGTTAATGTACATGCATATATGCAGTAGTAGACTATATAGCATGAAAGTGGAAATATAAGCAAATTGAGAAATGGAAAATGCCTCATCGGAAAAGAATATTTTATAAAATATAGGTAAGAAAATGTGAAAGAAAATCATAGTTTTCGAAACTCGGAAGCGTGTTAAAATGCTAAAATGCGAAAACATGACCTAACTGACGTTTTCATATAATATAGGTAGTAGGTATTCAAAAATGAGAATTTAATGCTTAATCATAGTCATTTATGACTGTTTGTGCGTACAGAACCGATGTGTTAACATGATTGCACATCTCTTTAACGCACCACTTGGAGATTCAGAGACTGCAATTGGGGTGGGAACTGTGGGATCTTCTGAAGCAATCATGTTGGCTGGATTAGCCTTTAAGAGGAAGTGGCAGAACAAGAGAAAAGCTGAAGGGAAGCCCTGTGATAAGCCTAACATTGTCACTGGAGCTAATGTCCAGGTATGTATGGATATTGTCACTTAAGCCCCACTTTTTTTTTTTTCGAATCCCAAATTTTAATCCTCTGATTGAGTTTTTGTCTCATAATATGAGGAGAGAGTTTATGATTAGAAAAAATGGATAATTCTAACGATTATGGGGATTAATTTCAGGTGTGTTGGGAGAAATTTGCGAGGTACTTTGAAGTGGAGTTGAAGGAAGTGAAGCTTAGAGATGACTATTATGTGATGGACCCAGTGAAAGCAGTGGAGATGGTTGATGAAAACACCATTTGTGTGGCAGCTATTCTTGGCTCCACTCTTAACGGAGAATTTGAAGATGTAAAACTCTTGAATAATCTCTTGATAGAGAAGAACAAGCAAACTGGGTAATTTTCTTCCTCTTCCTAGAGTTTAATTATTGTTACATTCATTTTCAAACCTTCAAGCTATGTATATATTTAACATTTGTTATTTTTTTTTTTACAATTTTATAGATGGGATACTCCTATCCATGTTGATGCAGCAAGTGGTGGCTTTATTGCACCTTTTATTTACCCAGAACTTGAGTGGGATTTCAGATTGCCATTGGTGAAGAGTATCAATGTCAGTGGACACAAGTATGGGCTTGTTTACGCTGGAGTTGGTTGGGTCATTTGGAGGAGCAAAGAGGACTTGCCTGAAGAACTCATCTTCCATATCAACTACCTTGGAGCTGATCAACCTACCTTCACCCTCAATTTCTCAAAGGGTATATTACATATCTCATCCACCCTTGATCACACAGTATGATCAAAAGCTAAACTCTGCCATTTTTCTTTCAGGTTCTAGTCAAATCATTGCACAATATTATCAACTCATTCGCTTGGGTTATGAGGTGAGTCCAACATATATTAACATTTCTAGTTCTAGTTTCAGTAATTGGTTTGATTGGGTATATATTATCAATTGGAGTTTAGTTTGCTGTGAGACCATAAAAAAGTAGTTCAATGAAATCTTATTCATGACCACCCTGTGATTGCAGTACTTCTGTTAATCAATGAATAAATCCACTGATTAACTCACAAACTTGCCAATTAAATTTGGGTTTGCTCGAGGCGAACAATGTTTTTCAATGCTGGAGACAATCTTGTTAGTTTTTCATTGTCCATATTTAACAAGCAAATTGTCATTTACTTCCTGCAGGGTTATAAGAACATAATGGAAAATTGCAGAGACAACATGCTGGTTCTTAAGGATGGACTAGAGAAGACAGGGCGGTTCAAGATTGTCTCAAAGGACAAGGGTGTCCCACTAGTAGCGTTTTCCTTGAAAGACAATGGCTCCCATAACGAGTTCGAAATTTCTGAAATGCTTCGACGCTTTGGCTGGATTGTGCCTGCATATACAATGCCAGCTGATGCTCAACACATAACTGTTTTGCGGGTTGTCATAAGGGAAGATTTCTCGCGCACTCTTGCAGAACGCCTTGTCCTTGATATAGAGAAAGTACTGCATGAGCTTGATACCCTGCCATCGAGGGTTAGTGAAAAGATTTCAATTGCTGAACAGAAGCAAAAGAATGGCAAGGTCAAGAAAACTGCTCTGGAAACACAGAGGGAGATTACTACAATTTGGAGGAAGTTTGTGCTGGAGAAAAAGATGAATGGTGTGTGCTAAAGGATCATCAAATTAAGCAAATTTCATCTATTGTTTCAATAGTGTGCGTTGGTGTCTGCATGCTTTGTTGTTGTATTTATTTTTCCAATGGAGGACTAAGTCATGTTTTATTCAGCATGGCTACTGGCTGGCTGCTAGAGTTTTATTTGTAATGCATAGGCCAAAACTCTTACCAATTATGCTATGAATTTATATCTATATATTATGTATATGTTTTTTCGAACTTATAGAATGAATCCTTTTTATTGTATATTTTCTTTGTTGCATGCTCATATATAATTATGTATTATTCTATTTGCAGTATTTTTCTTTTTCTTAGGTATAAGTGCTTGAATAGAGTTTATTAGAAATATTAATAAAATAAATCCAAACTTTCCATTAATTCTGAGAGAGTGACTGAAAATTCTATAAAATTTTAAGTAACATAATTAATCAAACCTTAATATAACGATAGTAAAAGCATCTTTACAGCTAATGGGTTGTTGTTTTAAATTTAGTTACAATATAATTAATAAAAAAAATAATGAAATAAAATTATGATGGTATCTCACTCCTCCCTCGAAATATTTCAGTTCCCCACTTCAAATGCTAACAATGGTGAAATTTTTAATGGCGGTAGATGATTCATTAGTGTGCCATGAACACACAAGAAAAGCAAAATTCTGAAAAAAAAAAAAATTAATAGATGTATCTGTGAGAAATTGTCACGATTCAAAATCAAACTTCCACGAAGAGTAGACATAACAAGATCACTGAAACCAAAGCAAGCTTCGATTTTGCCACTGTCATCAAACAGCTAGCTCACTCATCAATATACTTATCAATTATCATAATCAACTGCAAGTATTTAACTAGCCAAAAGGGGAAGTAGGGGCAGTTCTGATAACACAACATCCATAAGGCTCAAGCTAAACAATTGAGAGAGAAACTCCATAGTTGTCCGGTACTACCTTCGTAAATATAGGCTAGGCTTAATCATACTTAAAGTCCGATTAAGCTCCATAAGAGATTGTTATACCATGGACCTCTATTCACATTGTCATATATATCAAGAGGTCGATCACATATGCAAAAAAGAAAAAAATGGGTGTCTTCTTCTTGGATGAACAACAAACTCTTATTATTTTGGAGAATTATACATGTTTATTTTTTTTTGTAAATTGTGAGTTCATTTTTTGTAAACTGTATATTCATTTTAGTATAAACTATAAATTATAGATTCATTTTTTATAAACTGTAGGTTTATTTGGTATAAATTGTAACATTATTATCAATAAATCATAGGTTCATTTTTTATTTGCTATAAGTTTATTTTGATATAAACTATAAATTTCTTATTAGTAAATTATAGGTTTATTTTTTATAAACTGCAGGTTCATTTGTATAAACTATAGATTCGTTATTAGTGAATCGTATATTCATTTTTTTATAAACTGCAGGTTCATTTTCTGTAAACTAAAAGTTCATTTTTTATAATTAAATATTTTGATATTTTCAATTTCTTTTATAATATTAAAATTGATAAACTTATAGTTTATACCAATTTTTTTTGTGAAAAAATAAGTTTGTTTTCTAAACATATGAAATAATAATCATAATAATAGTAATAATAATAATATCGATGAAATTAAAAAGTGAAAAAAGAGATATATAAAAGCATAAATATGTATATTTGAAGTAAAGAAAAAGGAAGTTTGTTAAAAAAAAAAACAAAGCAATAATATTTAAAGTAAAAAAATGATGTTTGTTAAAAAAAACAAATCAATAATTACGGAAGAGATTTCTGTATTTGCTGCCACATGTATTTTGGATCATTGAATTACAAAAGATCATGGACAAATTCATAATGTAATTTGTCCTAGTGTTAGCTACATAAGGGTAGCAGACTCAGCTCAACATATGATGGGCATATAACTTAGAAGTCAACAGTAACTTGGCCCATATGCACTCTTTAGCCCATAGCTCATCTTAATCAGAAAAGAGAAATCTCATAAAAAAGCCAATTCTTATTAGGTGAAGACACTCCAATAAAAAAAGGAGTCTCAGTCACACTCCGGTAGAAACATAGAGCATCATAGCCACTGTATAAAGGTCACACCAAGTATTTCTTACACTTTACGTTCTCTCACTTTGTTTTTAAGTAAATTGACTAACTTAAACATTAGAATGGATTATTGGAAGGCAGCCAAATTCTCCCTCTCACTAAACCAACATCACCTGAACCAATTTTTCTCAACTAAAAACCTAGGCGAATCCATCACCATAATAAATCTAACAAAATCAACGTCTATAGCAACACATACTATCAAAAGCAAGTTCTCACCTAACTCTCAACAAGCATAACATCAAAGGATGAGGATTTTCACTTTAGCTATAACAACTCAATTCTACATCAACTTATAGAAATGTAATTTTAGATGTTGAATTTCTTTTTTTTTTTTTTTTATAGGTTCAAGCCATTGAACTTACTGAAGGATATTAGAATTGAACTGAGATTATTAAGACAAATTGTATTGTTTCATCAATTTGATTAGAGAATACTGAAAAAAGTTTTTATATTCTCACCTAACTCTCAACAAGCATAACATCAAAGGATGAGGATTTTCACTTTAGCTATAACAACTCAATTCTACATCAACTTATAGAAATCTAATTTTAGATGTTGAATTTCATTTTTTTTTTTATAGGTTCAAGCCATTGAACTTATTGAAAGATATTAGAATTGAACTAAGATTATTAAGACAAATTGTATTATTTCATCAATTTGATTAGAGAATACTTAAAAAAGTTTTTATACTATTAAGAAAAGTTATGAGTTTTAATCTATCAACTAATATGTACTTTTGTTCATAAATGAAAGAAGTCATATTATTTCTTAAAAAATACAATATATATATATATATATTGAAATTAGACTCAGTTGGCTCTAAATTAAAAAATCAGTCATATATTAATCAAAATTAAATTTTCTCAATTAGATATATAAAAAAAAAAAAAGCTTAAAATGATCCTTTTTCCGAGCTGTAGTATTCTATCAAAATTTGTAATTTTAGATTTCACTATAAGACCAATTCAAGTATGTGAGATAGTGAAAGTATCTCAGTGTAATAAAGAAACTTAATATTCATTATCAAACTAATAGTTATGGAATCAACTAAAATAATGTCTCCCTCTTCGTATACTTCCATATAATATAAACCAAATCCTAGTTAAGAGAAGGAAGCAAACACATAAGCAATTAGGGCAACTCTTAATCAGGATTAAATGGCAGTTATGATTAAATAAAAAGGTCTTAATTTGATGCTTTCTGTTTTTCTAAATTTATCAGAAATTTTTACAGAGTACTATTAAATGTAAATTTTCATAATATGAGATAAACACTCAGATTATTAAACTATCGGTCTATCCAAATGAAGTCATCAATCACTATTAAAGAAAGCACAAATTTCTGACATTAATTCCAAATTTTGTTTGAGAATGAAGTTATTCTGCTTCTGGAAACACATTCAAATTCATAATAGAAATTGTGATCCTGTAATAAATAAATATATTCCAGTAAACTACAGCAAATGTGGAAAAAAAATTCTGATATGAAGCTTTTGAATGAAGGAAGGTTAATTAAATTAGAAGGAGAAGTATAGGCAAGGAAATTGAAGCAGTTCAATAAGGAATGTTATGTTGTTTCATGTTATTGACATTTGCTTATTAGACAGCTTACATTTTCTATATTTTCTTTTCCAATGCCGCATGGAAATTTCCCTGTTTACTCACGCATGAATGGAATCTGTGATGACTAAATTCGGATGTCGTGTGATCCTCAATTACGTCAATTTTGTCCAACTGATCGTATTCAACTACCATAATTCAATTTTTTTTTCTTGATTTCGTGGTGAGATCGTATCATGATTCAATTTTTGCATATATATAGTACTAAATCTACATGTTTATATGGTTAAATATAAATAATTCACATTAGATTAAGAGATTCACAATGAAGTATTCAATTATAATTTTGATAATTGGTTTTCACTAAATATAACTGCACAAATTATTGATTTAATTTTTAATTGTATCACTGTATCGACTACTCTGTCTAATCTAATTTTCAAATCATTGATAGTATATAATTTTCACTAGCAGTAATTTCTATTACTACGACCAAACTTGGAGTAGAAAATCTGTGAACGCAATTACATATCAAATTTTATGTATTTCTCAGATTTTATTTTTCTACAATAGAATTTCTCAGATTTTATTTTCTACAATTTAATTCTTTTTATTTGTTTTTGTTTTTTTCTCATCTCAATTGCATACCCATCTCACATGTAAGTATAGTGCTTAGTAACATGACAGAATTATTGCAATTGACATTTTGGATGGTTCTATTTTCATACATATGCGGCTTCAATAAGTAATTTGTTTTGGACTTTGGATTTTCTTTTTAATTAATTTATTTATCTACTATTAAATGGGCTAGAAAGATATTCATATCGCTCCAAATCTTAATATAATATTAAAAAATGAATATTAATATACGAAAAAACTGCCCTAACTTATGGAAAAAGTGCGGCAATATTCCAACTTCATTAGTGTTAAAATCCTACTTTAATATCAACCGATGTAGACTCAGATGGTATAAGAGTATGTAGAGATATAGACAAATAATCTACTTGCGAATCACTTAAAGCTCGATTATTTGTTAAATGAGTTTTAAAATAAGATTTGAGTTCGACTGATTAATTTAATAAATAAATCTCAAATTTATTAATACTTGACTCGTTGAACTCTCAAATTAGTTCAATAATAACTTCATGAGTTTACTTTTAATAATTTTATTAGTAATTTAAATATAGTTAATTATTTTTGTCTATAATATATATATAAATACTTTCAATAATATATTAATTAAATATATATAAAAATAATATATATTTTATGTTGTAATATGTATGATGTAATAACTATTTTTTTTTTATCATTTTTCATATAAATATTAACATACTAAGTTTTTGAAATAAAAACTTAATTTTTTAAAATAATTATTAATATATTTATAAGTTAATTTTATTAATTTTTTAAACTTGATCGAGTCATTTAGATTCACAAATTTTATGCAATTTTGAAAATATTAAACTTGAACTCGATCCAAAAAATATTTTTAAATACTTGACTCGAAGTCAACTTATCTATAAATAAACCAAACTCAAGCAAGTTAATACTTGACTCGTTTACGCTCCCCAAGTGTGTTTTCCTCCCCTATGAATTTCAATTCGTGCGAAGATACATTTGTTTTTAAGCAAAAATTATATATTTCTATGAAACATAATGAAGAAAATTTGCTTTTAAGCAAAACAAGAGATATGAATCTTAAAACAGAGAAATAAAATTTAGTATATGTTTTCAAATATCATCTTTCTGTTACTAACTAAATAAAAATGTCACGTTTGATTTTTCTTTTTTATACTCCTTTTATTTTTCAATTTTTCAATTGATCTTATTGTAAAAAGATAAATATATCCTTGAGTTTTATTTGTTTGATTACTTAAAATTTATATTTATATTGGTAATTATTGCACAAATAGTAACCAGTAATAATAATTTTACCAAATATTTAGTAGTGTTTAGTATAACCAATATATACAACTGATAGAGACTTCTAGCTTAATAGTTAAGAAATATCTGTTTGGTAAATTTTACAAAATAGTAGTTGATAGTAGATATAATTTTAATTAGTTACAGTTTTTATTAACTCTTATTTGGGATTGTTTTGAACCTTTGCAGTAAAAACTTGAAGAAAATTTGAAATTATCATTATTTTATTATTATTCTTAAAGTTTTATTATTCAATTATGAGCTATGAGTTAAAATATTTTAATTATTTATATAAAAAACAATTTTATTTTAAAATATTATCTATAAGTTTTATAAAAAATTGTGTAAGATATTTTAATTACAAAAAATACATTGATATATACATTAATTAACATTAATAAAAATAATTATTTAGATTTCATAAATAAAAATTAATAATTATAAAATTTTAAATTTTGAAATTTTATTTTATGATTATATATGAAAATTTTATTATTTTATTATATTTTTATTTATTTAATTTCATATAAAAATATTAATTTTATATTCTTAATAATCATTTTATAAACTAACAGCAACAGTTAGATAAAATTTACCGAACATTTAATATCAAACAACTATTAGCTATTTATTACATCTATAAACTATTCTAAACAAACTTTTAAAGAGTATTTAATATAGGTGATAGATACACTTGATAAAGATTTCTCATTTAACAGTTAAAAAATGATCTATTTGGTAAACTATACAATACAACAACTATAATTTTTATCTAAAAAAAAAATCAACTATGGTTTTTATTAATTTTTATTTGAAGCTTTTTTCTAGACTTTTATAGTAATAACAAAAAAAGTCAAAATTATCTTTACTCCATTATTATTTTTAAAGTTTTATTATTCAACTACCAACTATGAGATATAATATTTTAATTATTTATATAAAAATAATTTATTTTAAATTATTATCTATATATTTTATAATATATGTAAGATATTTTAATTATTAAAAATATATTGATATGTATATTGATTAACATTGACAAAAAATAATTATTAAAATTTCAAAAATAAAATTAATAATTATAATATTCTAAATTTTGAAATTATGCTTTATGAGTATATATGAAAAATATATTATTTTATTATATTTTAATTTATTTAATTCAAATCACTATCAGTTACATCTACCACTTTTCCAAACAGTCCCTTAATACCAACTTGTGATTAAATAATTATTAGATATATAAATTAGTTATTTTTTTAATTTTATTTACATATATAAATAAAGAGAATAAATTATGTAAAATTATAAATAATTTAAACTTATTTAAAATAAATATAAAATAAACTTTTTAATAAAATATAATCTTTTATTAATAAGTGATTAAAAAATAAATTTAAAACAAAATGATGAAAAAATAAATTTAAAAACTAATAAGAGTGATACAAAATTAACAACAAAACTAAATAAAATAACAACAAGAAATAAAAAATATGTTTTCGTTACTCATCATTAAATAATCACAAATTTCAAAGATATAAAGAATAATTAATTCTAAAAAAATTATTATCTATCCAATTAAAAATTTATAGCTTAAGATTATTATTGTCAATTTAAAAAATTTTATACCTTTTTATATCTAAAAAAGTTTTTTTTATAATTAACCATTTTTATAAATAGTGTAGTTTAGATTTTAAATATCACAAATTTTAAAAATTAAAATAATAATTAATTTTACAAAAAAAATATTATCCATCAAATCAAAATTTATACTTTAATATTATTATTTTCAATTTAAAAAAATTTCTGTTTTTATGTTTAAAAAAGTTTTTCTTAACTAATCACTTTAATATATAGTATAGAAGTATACATACAGATAGTTAAATTATATTTATCTTAATTTTTCAAATATATGAAGAATAAAATAACACTAACTTAAAAATATAGATATTTTTATTTATTATTTTAATTATTTCAAATAATCACAAATTTCAAAATTAAACTAATAATTAGTTTTATAAAAATTATTATCTATCTAATTAAGATTTATAATTTAAGGTTATTATTATTAATTTTAAAAAATTCTATATATTTTATATAAAAAAAAAAAATTCTTTTTTTATATATATATATATATATATATATATATATATATATATATATATATATATATATATATAGCAATCAGTTACAAACAATCATCAACTAGTACAAATAAACCAACAATTAACAATAACATGTTTGAGAATGAAAGTAATTTTTATTGATCATGGTAAGAATAAGATTGATTAAACTGAAACTTCAAACCTCTACCAATCGCAATCCCTACTTTAAGAACATGCCCCAAAATGAAAGTAATTTTCTATTGATCATGATCTGATACTTCAAATCTCTACCCATCACAATCCCTACTTTAAGTATATGGATGGCATCCCATATTGTTAAGGCCACTAGATAGAATTAATTTTGAATCCTATTAATTCAATTTTTTTAGATAATTACATTATATTTTGAGATAATTAAATCATGATATTAAGAATAATTTTTTTTATTATTATTATGGCTAAGTCTCAACTCAATTTGTCCTTCTACTTAAATCTTAAAAATCACAATTTTAACAATTGAATCCTAACAACTTACTATTATTAACGAAATTCACTTTATTTATTGTCAATATAAATTTTCTGTTTTGAAAAAAAAAAAAAAAGAGCGTGTTCTTTAAAAATTTAAGATTTAAATGCTGAAAATAAAATTAATTATTTTTAATTTTGATTGACATAAAGGCAAGATATTTGTCACACATATGCTTTTTATACATGGCAAAATATATTTTAAGGTCCTCCAAATTTGTATGATTATGCTATTGAAACTCTATATTTTGATTCATATATATTAAATTCACAAAATTGTATTCTTGTATTAAGAATTTTAATAGTAGAAACTATGAAATTGATAACAATTTCATTAACAATAGTTTAAGACTTAAAGAAATTGTTTTTTTCTTCACAATTGAACCAGTAATGCCATATAAAATAAATTAACCTAGCTTTTTGACTCTAAACTCTTTTTAAGTTGTATCAATTAAATAGTATTTTTTTTTCAAAAATAATATGACTTCCTAATAATTTTCAAACTGCCATTAACAAACTTCTTATTAATTTTATATTGTTAGTATTAGATCCTATAATAAAAAAAATAAAAGTTTAAGAACTTATATATATAAATTGAAATACAAGAGTTGAATAATATAATCATGTAAAATTTAAAGGTCTTAAAAATATCTTTTGCCTCTCAATAATAGACCTGATGGAAAAAAAAACGTTGAGGCTAATTGATTGCACCATAACAATAAAAGGAATTAAGTGAGTTCTGTTGATAATATGAAATTTGATAAGTATTATTAGGATTCTCTCGTTAAAATGATAAGTAAACTTTAGCATTTGAATGTAATTATCTCGAGAGAGTTAAATTGATAAAATTCAAAATTAATTTTATGTCGTGGCTTCAACAGTATTAGGTGCATGGCTATAGTGATATCTTAAAGTACTTTGTTTGTTTATTAGAGGTAACAATTTTTAACTCGATTTAACAATTGTGTTTGAATTTATTTTAAAAAATTGATTTGATTCAAAATTGAAAGAGATCTAAAATGATCTAATTGAATTTGTGGATCAATCTAAATTGATTTGATTTCGCCGTAAATTGATTGATCTAATTTAAATTATAAAAAATATTTAAATTCATTTAAAAATTAAAATAATATTTTAATCGAAAAAATCAAAATTATAAGTGACCTTACATGAAATTTGAAATACAACGTGATATAATCTAACTTATTTTTATATCTTGATTCGATAGTTCAAATCAATTCATTTATAAATTGTAATGATAGAAAGTAAATCTTATAAAAAAAACTCAGAATTAACTAATCCTTAAAATAATACGAGTTCAATTTGTCAAAAGTTACCTGATTATCACTCTAGCAATGAAGCAAAAAATTCTCTATTGGTTTAGAGAAATATGCAGCAAGGAATTTTGCTGGATTATATTGGGTTGACCTAGATGGAGGACATGGTCACACTAGACAAGGTTATAAGTTATTGAACTAGCAACACATCTTTAATTTTGTCTAATTAGAAATATTAATGACTTTTCTACATTATTTTTTTTATTATCGTAATATGTAATATATTTTGAAAGGCCTAATGACAAAAAACTTGATTCTTTTTGAATTTTCATATTATTATTAATATTCTTAAAGTGATAGATAACGTTTAAAATTAAATGAATAATTTTCAATGCATCTCTTTGATCAAAATTAAACCCTTAAATAAGACTCAATTAATAATAAAAACATTAAATTGTACTCTCAAATAGAATATTTTTAAGTGATATGATATTACCACTATCAATTGAGCAATAAGGGTTCAATTTGACTAAATGATTCTATTGAAAAAGATTCGTTAAATTTTAGGTGTTATATGTCATTCTGAAAATATTGAATAGTAATATACAAAAAACTTATTGACTCTTAAAATTTAAAGATTTTCGAGTTTTGATTATATTGACTAATTCTTTTAATTTTAGTAAAATTAGTCAAAATTAATAAAATTTTAACAAAATTCAAATTAATCAAAATAAAATGATACACATATTAAAATATTAAGTTAAAATAATATTAATTGATATTAGTGACTAGTGTTAACTGATTTTATTAATTTTTTTTATAAAAATTCATGTCCGTTGATTTGTCATATCATGTGATATATCATTTTATTTTAATCAATTTGAATTTTAGCTAAATTTATTAAAATTTTATTAATTTTAACTAATTTTATTAAAATTGAAAAGATTAATCAATTTTATTAAAAGTAAAAAAGATTTAAGTTTTAGAGGTCAAAAAACTTATACAAAACTTTTAAAACAAAATTGAATTTTTTTCTGTCGTTACACACCTATTTTGAAAATTGATAAAATCTTTATATTAATTTCAAATATATCACATCATATGCGATAATAATTAATAAAAATATGGAAAAGTTGATGAAGTTTATTTTTTTTTTTTTTTTCCAAGTATGGAGCAGCCGGTTCAATCCCCAAAGGCAAGGCTGGAAATCTGGGATCAACTGACTTAACGACTTCCCTTTTCATCTCTAATTACACTAATTACGCCAACATCCGCATGTAACTGTCAGTTTCAATGTCATGATCAGTTTCACATTTCACCAATCACCAATTATCAATTGCACACATCGGGCACAAATGAATTATGTAACACTGCAAGCACCAATGTTTCAAAAATTAAAGAAAATTAAAAATTAAATTAATATTTAATTTGATTTGATTTAAATTAGTTATTATTATTATTTTTTAATTTTAATTATTATAATTACATTTAAATATTTTTTCAAAATTTTTAAAATTATTTTAATAATATATTTTTAAATTTTATTTAAAATTAAATTAATTAAACCAAACTTGTCAAATCGATCGAATTGACTGAATTGCAAAATAGCTAATCGATCAATTTGCTGATCAATCCAATTTTCAAAATATTGACACACAAATATATAGATATGTTTTCGCATCTTATCCATCTCTTTTCCATTGCGTTCTACGACTTTTATTTCTTATTTTTAAAAGAAAAATTCGGTTATTGATTAATTTAGGGTTATGTAAGTTGACATCTAATTTGATTAGCAACTAATTTCTGTAGAAATGTTTAATATGATTATGCTATGCAAACCTGCTAATTTTTGTGAATTTTTAATATGGAAATTTTTGCATGCTTCAAATCTTGCTAAAATGAAGCTCATCATTTCTTTGTATTAAAGTTTAAGCTCATCAAGTTGATTGTTAATTCTCATCCCTAACAAATATCAAACAACATTCACTATTTTTCATTTTTTTTGAATTGCAATGAGTGGTCAATATTCGTAAATAGTAATTGATGTTTTATTATTTAAGAGTAAACGTTAGATGCAAAATTCATTAATCGTAATTTTTTCTAATATTAAAAACTCATGAATTGTATAAAGTTCACATGATATTCAAATACTTTTTCACTGTATAAATCACATATTTATCTAAATGGATTGTGATTAAAATAATTATTTTTCAAATTCTAATAATTAATAGACCTTAACCAGCAAGTCGTGTAAGTGATATGAATTAGGAGATTTTGGAGATAGAATAATACACATCAAAACAAGGAAAAACAAATCCAAGAAACTAAGAGAGAATTAATTGAAGACATGACCAATCTCTAACTGTATAGCACATGCCTGCACAGTACCAACAGCTTAGACTACTTAAGATATGTTTGATTACGTACTTAAAGTTAAGATATTCATTTTTTTTAATTTATTTGATAATTTTTTTTAAATTCTTAATATTTTAAGTGCATTTGATAATATTTTTTTATTAAATATTTAACTTTAAAAATTACTAATCTCATAAGTAGAAAGTTTTTATATAATGGATTGAGTAATGAAAAAAATTTACTCTTTTGATATCTTTATTAATATAGTCTCATCCATAATTATCACCATTTATCACTATAACTATTTTCACAACCATTATTTCTATTGATAGGGATATAATTAAATTTTAAAATAAAAATTATTTGATAATTTATTGTAAAATATATAATTATCTTATTTTAAATTTATCTATTAGACTTGAAAAGTGAAAATCAACCTAAACACGTAAGATATGCAGTTAATTTTCCCTACAAGTATAAGCTCACCAACCTCAAAATTCATACATAAACAAACTCCACTTAAATCTTCCTCGTCGCCTCCCATTTGTTTTCTTCTTCTTCTTCTTCAGCTAGGGGAAAGAAAAGAAACAAAATTATGTTCCACATGATCAAAATGGGTGGTTACAATAATCTTGAAAACCTTTCACTAGTCACCACCCTCATTGCTTTGTTTCTTTTGAGTTCAAGAATTGAACTTTGCCATGCAAGACAAGCCAAGAACTGGCCACCAAGCATTGTTAGACCAGCAGCACCTGTGTTTCTACAGAAAGGAAAAGGTGATGGTGTTAGCCACCAACTGCACGGCCGCAGCTTGTCGTCAGAGTCTATGGGTTTCTATGCATCAACACAACAAGGGCAGAACTCTGCCACTTTCAATGTACTTGATTACGGTGCTAAAGGTGATGGGTACAGTGATGATACAAAGGTGATTATTTCATGAAACTTTCATTTTATATATATATAGTATTAAACAAAAAGGCATATTTTTTAAGCCGCAAGCAATATAATAAAATAACAACTAAAATCATAGATTTTATAACAAAAAAGATTTGTCAGGTAAGTGGTTATTTCAAGTGGAGCCAAACTATTTTATCGTCTACCAAATTAATTAGATTGAAATTATCTTATCTGTTGATAATCTTACTGATGTGAATTATTAAATTTGAAATTAATAATCAAAGTTTATTTTTTTTAACCAAATCCTAAATCATATAATGTGAAAGGTTAGTGGAAGGCTGTCGTTATTTTCATTATTGTTATTGGAATTATTATGGGCCTCACCAAAATTTAAATGGATATCATGTGAGCTAGGCATTTGAGGCTGCATGGGCCGCTGCTTGCAAGGTGCAGGCGTCAACGGTGCTGGTTCCAACTGGATCTGTTTTCCTTGTCCACCCAATTTCTTTTTCAGGCCCTGATTGTGCAGAAAATATTGTATTTCTGGTAATTTTGCATAACAAGATATATATATATTTTTTATCTAGCATCCATCTCTAGATAGTCTTACCTTACTGCTAATTGATTCTAATAAGATTCTTCTCTTATGGGATTGGGCAAATTATTTTTTCAACAAATTTTTCAGTTAAAACTTAGCTATAGTGAGTGTAATCACTTGTATACACATTAAGAACACATAAAATAATTATCACAACAATTTAATGAAAATATTTACATTTTTTTCTCTAAGTTTTATTTAATTATCCTATTAATGTTTGACCCAATAGATATGTATTTCCCTCCGCCTAACCAATTTTTTCAAGTTTGAACCATTCATCTGGTAAACTGAACGAGATAGAATTTATCTAAATTGTATAATTAATTTTATCATAGATAATAACTCATTAAATGTCATGGCATGCAGTTGGATGGCAAGATCATAGCTCCTACAAGTGCTGGACCTTGGGGAGATGGGCTTTTGCAATGGATTGAGTTCACAAAACTACAAGGTATCAAAATCACAGGTAAAGGAGTCATTGATGGTAGAGGTTCAGTCTGGTGGAATGACCTACCAACATCTCGTTCAGACTCAGAGGTAAAAGGATCAATAAACCCAGAAAGCGTATTTGTTTAGACAATGATTCCATTTGAAATTCCACTAAAACTAACCCTATATGTGCCCTGTTGTTGTGCAAATGATATCTAGGAGGAGGTTACCAGTGAACTCAGTGCAAAAATGCCTGGCACCAAACCAACTGTAACCACCTTCTCACAGAGCTAGCTCCCTTTCAGAGTAACAATTTGTGTTCAGATTAAGAATATCTCATGGTGCTGTTTTATCTGTGCAGGCTCTAAGGTTCTATGGAAGTACTGGTGTGACTGTCACCGGCATAACAATTCAAAACAGCCCTCAAACTCACCTCAAATTCGATGACTGCACAACAGTTCAGGTTTCTGAATTCACTGCTTCATCTCCTGAGAACAGCCCACACACCGATGGAATTCACCTACAGAACTCCCGAGATGTGGTCATTTACAGCAGTGATCTGCGTTGCGGTAATTCCAGAAATGAATCTTGTCTTCACAATCTAGGATGTTTCACCATGATACATGACTTGTAACCACTGAACATAAAATAGAAAATCAGGATCACCATGTCTAAGTGCGTCAAATCGGACAATGAGTTTTAATTTCATATCCAACTGCTTTCTACAGGGGATGACTGTGTATCTATTCAAACTGGATGTTCAAAAGTGTACATACACAACATCAACTGTGGACCTGGACATGGCATTAGCATTGGAGGGCTGGGAAAAGACAACACTAAAGCCTGTGTTTCAAATATCACAATCCGAGACGTTGCGATGCAGGACACATTAACCGGTGTCAGGATAAAAACATGGCAGGTATGACGGCAGCAATATGCAATTTTCTCCTCTACTAACATACAGTTATATATCATAAAAGTCCTTTCATGTCTTCAACTTAGACTGAACCCATATAATAGATTTTATTGGTTGCCTACTGCAGGGAGGCTCAGGATCAGTTCAAGGAGTCACGTTCTCAAACATTCAAGTCTCTGGGGTTGAAACTCCAATCATGATCGACCAATTCTACTGTGATGGCAGCAAATGCCGAAATGAATCTTCAGCTGTGGCTGTGTCAGACGTAAACTATGTGAACATAAAAGGAACATACAGAAGGAATCCTCTACATTTTGCATGTAGTGATGACTTGCCATGCACTAGTGTGTCTCTAGACACTATAGACCTAAAACCAGTTGGAGAAGAGAGCCAACCTTTCTGTTGGAACACGTATGGAGAACTGAGAAGTGCAACTGTCCCTCCAATTAACTGCTTGCGGACTGGAAAATCAAGGAAGCCGGTTCTTGATTGCTGAAAATGGCCTAGGTTGCTATATGGTTAGATACAAATATTACACCCAATTGAGTAGAAGGTCGTGCCAGCAAATGAAACAGATTAAAAAAAAAAAAAAATTCTTAGTAGTCAGAAGCATTGTTCTGGGCATGCATCAATTACCCAATTTCTCTGTTTCAGAAGAATATATAGCATTGTTATTTTCTAATATGCTAAGCTGAATGCAATCTTTTTCGTTTCCTGACGGGAAGCCGTAGATAATGAACATGAGAAGTTCGAAAGGAAAATCAGCTTCATTTGGAAATTAACACTATGTTTGGATGAGGTATTTATAATGAAATGGAAGGGTTATTAATGGAATGGATTGATTTGGTTTGAAAATAAAGTGTTAAATTATATTTATGTTTGGGATGGTAGAAATGAAAAAAAATTGTTTGAAATTAATTTTGTTTGTTTACACTAGAATGAAATAAAATGTTAACTTAAAATTGACAAAAATACTCTTATACATATAAATATAATTTTCTTTTATTTTTTTATTTATCAAATATTTAATATTAAAATAGAAATTTATTGTTATTATTCAAAAATTATATTTTATTTTTATTCACAAAAAA
>CATIWR010021540.1:0-15446 GCA_949677035.1 Omphalea diandra | reverse complement strand
ACACAACATAAGACAATTGACCATGCAACTATATAAACATTACATATATTTTCAAGTATCCAAATTACAACAGTGCAAGTGTCATTGTCGTGTTTTCTCCAATTCACATGCCTAAATACTTATTTATTCAATGCATATATTTAAATATTACATAATTTAAAATGTATATGATTTGTGTTGGGGATGTTACATTAGAACACAACGACTATATTTTCTTGATTGACCAACGGAAAGCTGGCACGTGGATTAGCCATTATATACAAATGAGGTTCCTCTATAGAAATTGGAAATTTGTGTGATCGAGAAAAGATAGTAGTGACTGCCACTTCAGCTTGACAAACATTTAATGCTAAATCTGCCTAGCACATCTTTGAGATTTGTTGATAGTTTTAGTCTAACGTCTCTTTGGTGGATATAAGCTATAAATACTTAGCCAAACATATGTAAATGAAAGAGAATTCATTAATTTGTAACCAAACTCTTGCAAATTTACTACTTATTCTTTCAATTCTTATTTATGCTTTAAGTGATTGATTGGTGTAAATAATAAACACCATTGTAAGAGGTTTTAGTGTAAGCCTTGAAAATAATTGTAAGAGGTTTTTATGTGAGCCTAGAAAACACAAGTTGTAAAAGTTTGATGTAAGCTTGGAAACACCTATTGAGTTTAGTGAAACACCCAATTATAAAGAATTGGGGAGTGGACGTAGGGTTGGTTAACACCCAAACCACTATAAACTCTTATGTCTATTATTCTCTTCTTCTACCTAACTTCTTAAACACCTCATCCCTCATTTTATTTTTTAATTGAACACCAACTCAACCCCCTTCTTGGTGCCCTAGGCCAACAAGTGGTGTCAGAGTCTGGCTTTATAAACAAACCTTAATTGGGTGAGCAAAGATCATGGCACAAGAGGGAAACACACATCAGGCCTTACTTTGATGGATCTGACTATGCTCATTGGAAGTATAAGATGGAGATTTATCTTTATACAAATGTAGTGGATCTTTAAGATGTTGTAGTCAAAGAATGGAAGCCACCCACCAAAGTAGTGGATGGAAATGAAGAACTCATTCCAAGAGAAGAATGGGTTGAAGCCCATAGAAGGTCAAATGGAAAGAACAAAAGAGCCATGACAATTATTCTAAGCCCTCTCTCAAGGGAAGAGATTGGAATAGTACAACACTGCCAAATAGCTCATGCCATATGGAAGACCCTAGAAAACTATCATGAAGGCACAACACTTGTGAAATCAAGTAGATTGGAAATGTATGTGATAGAAGGAGAGCTCTTCATGATGAAAGACCATGAAAACATCATTGAAATGACAAATAGACTCCTTTCTATTGTCACAAATATGAAGAAATTTTGAAGGATTCTCACCAACTATGAGGTGAATAGTAAAATCCTTAAAACTCTTCCATTAAATAAATTTAGTGCTAGAGAATGCGACATTCAATAGTCCAATTCAGAGATTAGGAAGGTTCCTATGGATGTTTGAATAGGCAAACTTTGAACTCATGAGTTAGCCTTAAAAAAAGATGAGGAAATAAAGAAATTGAGGGGCCAATGAGAAAAATAAAAAAGCTTGAAAGAAAAACCTTGGGACTCAAATCTTCAACAAAAGAGAAGGAAGTAGAAACTACCATAAGTGAACAAGAGAGTGACAAAGAAGAAGAAGAGCTAGCAATGCTTTCTATAAGGACTAAGGAGCTCATTAGAAGAAGAAAAGAAAGAAGGAACTTCAAAAAGACAACTCTTAATCCTAGAGAAAGATCAAATGAAGTTACTTGTTATGAGTGTGGCAAGCAAGGCCACATCAAATATGATTGTCCCAAGCTAAAGAAGAAGAAAAAAGGGACAAAGAGAAGAGAAAAAGATTCAAAGCTGGTTGGGATGATAGCTCAAGTGAGGATGAAAAGATTACAAATATATGCTTTATGGCTCAAGAAGACTCTCCTATTGAGGTAAGCACTTCATCTCATTCTCATTCAGATTATGATAACTTAGATGATATAGATGAAGAGCTTCTAGAAGCTCACATTGTGAGATGTGACAAGTACAAGTCACAGATGAAATCTTACAAGAGAAAATGCTCAAAATTAGAGGATGATTACAAATCCCTTAATGATGTTGTAAGTGAATTAAGGACTTCAAATGACGAGCTCAAAAAATCAATGGAAAATTTTTCCAAATCATCTTCATCATTAGTTTCATTAAGAAAAGAGAATGATTCTCTAAAGGGAAAATTCATTGAGCTTAAAAGCTCAATCTCAAAATTTCATAAAGGAAAGGAAGTCTTGGATACCCTAATAGTATCACAAAGGCCACCCTTAATTAGACATGGTTTAGGCTTCAATGGGGCCTCTTCATCCACATCATCACTTACTACATTTATTAGACCAATAACACCTCAAACCTCAAATGTTGATGTCATGACGAAGAAAAGTGTTCTAAGCACTAAATTCCTAATGCTTCCTAATGCCTAAAGGCAAAAGGAAAGCACAAAATGGCTCAAGGCCTACTTCAATAAAGGCCAATCATGCTTACATGTATAACAAGAAACATGCTCACACACACAAACACAAACAATTCTCTACTACTCTTCATCACTCATGCATTTGCATGCACTTACATAACCGAAGTATGATAAGGCCTCCTACTTATACTAAGATTGTGCATAGGGGAAAGGCTCACAAGTCTAAACTCCAATGTCACTATTGCATGAAGTATGGGCATATTAATATTCATTGTTATATTAGGAAGGCTCACCTCAAATTAGAAGACCCTTCAACTCCTAACCTTGTAAGACCCAAGTATGCTTGGTTACCTAAGAAAAAGTGATTTACTTATATTGTGTAGGGATTTATGGTAGCCACCAATAAATCAAGCAATTGACATGTGGATAGTGGATGCTCTAAGCATATGGGCAATAGGAAACTATTCATGGCATTAAAAGAAAAAAAAGGTGGAAATGTCACATTTGGTAACAATGCTAAGGGTAAGGTAATTGGCAATGGAACCATGGGTAAGAATAGTTGTTTTTTTAATTAATGATGTTTTATTAGTTAATAGCTTATAACATAATTTGTTGAGTGTAAGTTAATTATGTGACAATGGTAATAAAGTCACCTTAGATCTTAGAGAATGTTGGGTCACTATATTAGTGGATGGTGAGGTTATTTTTAAGGGTGAAAGGAAAGGCAATACCTACTCAATTGACTTAGACAATTTGGCTAACCAATCTTTCAAGTGTCTTATGTCTTTTAGTAATGAGGCTTGGTTATGGCATAGAAGGCTTGGATATGCAAGCATGGATCTACTACAAAACCTATCAAAAGAAAGCTAGTGGAAGGCCTTCCCAAGCTAAGTTTCACTAAAGACAAGACATGTGGTCCTTACTAAATAGGGAAGCAACATCAAGCCTCTTACAAGGCTAAAAATGTTGTAAGTTCATCTAGACCCCTTCAACTAATTCATATAGACTTAATAGGACCTACTAGAAGTGCTAGCTTAGGTGGAAAACATTATGCACTAGTCCTAGTTGATGATTATTCTAGGTTTACTTTGGTGTCCTTTCTAGCTCATAAGAATGATACTTTTGATGCTTTCAAAAGCTTTGCAAAAAGAATTCAAAATGAAAAGGGTTACTTCATTTCATCTATAAGAAGTGACCATGGAAAAGAATTTCAAAATGAGTCTTTTGAAACTTATTGTTTGGAGAATGAAAATTTGCAGAACTTTTCAACTCCTAAAACACCACAACAAAATGCTATTGTAGAGAGGAAAAATAGAACACTAGTAGAAATGGCTAGAACCATGCTCAAGGAGTATTCTTTACCGAATTACTTTTTGGCTGAAGCCATTAATACTTTATGTTGTATTACAAATAGAGTTTTTAAAAGATCCATTCTCAATAAAACAACTTAGAGCTATGAAATGGTAGAAAACCCAAGATATCATACCTAAGAGTATTTGGATGGAAGTGCTATATATTAAATACTAAGGATAATCTTGGGAAATTTGGTTATAAGACAAATGAAGGCATATTGTTAGGTTATTCCATATATGGCAAGGCTTATAGAGTCTTTAATAAGAGTTCTATGGTAGTTGAAGAGTCTATAAATGTTTTTTTTTTTTTTTATGAATCTAGTAAACTTGATCTTGGGAAAGGTATTTTTGCTGATGATCTTGTAGGTGACATTGAAAAATTGGAGTTGGAAGAAACTACAAGAAAGAAAGATAAAGATAAGGAAGAAGGTGAATCATCAAGAGTAGATGAACCACAACATCAACAAGAAGTTAAGCCAAGTCAAGATCTACCTAAGGATTAAAGATTCTCTAAGGATCACCCCAAAGATTTGATTAATGGTGATACCTCTAAGGGTGTAAGTACTAGATATCAATTTAATCTTTTAGAAAATAATCTTACTTTTGTTTCTTAACTTAAGCCAAAATCCATTGATGAGGCTATTGATGATGAAAGTTAGGTGATCGCCATGCAAGAGGAACTCAACCAATTTGAGAGAAATAAGGTATATGAACTTATCCCTAGGCCTAAGGAACACCCAATCATAGGTTGCAAATGGGTGTTTAGGAACAAGTTGGATGAGCAAGGTTTCATCACTAGGAATAAAGCTAGATTGGTTGCTAAGGGTTACAAGTAAGAGGAAGACATAGATTATGATGAAACATTTGCTCCTGTAGCAAGATTAGAGGCTATTAGGATTTTTTTATCCTTTGCATGCCATATGAATTCTAAACTCTTTCAAATGGATGTTAAAAGTACATTTTTAAATGGAGTAATTAAGGAGGAAGTTTATGTTGAACAACCTCTTGGTTTTAAGTCTCATAATTTTCCTAAGCATGTTTTTATATTGAATAGAGCCTTGTATGGATTGAAATAAGTTCTAAGAGCTTGATATGAAAGGCTTAGTTCATTTCTTTTGAAAAATGATTTTGAAAAAGGAAAGGTGGACACTACATCATTTGTTAAAAGGCACAAGCATAATACACTTATCGTACAAATTTATGTTGGTGATATCATTTTTGGTGCTATTAATTAATCTATTGATAAGGATTTTGCTAAGTGTATGACTAGGGAATTCGAAATGAGCATGATGGGAGAGCTTAAGTTCTTTCTTGGTCTGCAAATCAAGCAAACCAAAGAAGGGATCTTCATCAACCAAGCTAAATACACAAAGGAGATACTCAAGAAGTTTGGCATGGATAGTTGCAAAGTAGCAAAAATCCCCATGAGTGGTACCATCAAGTTGGACAAAGATGAATTGGGTAAGACGGTAGATGAAAAGAGATATTGAGGTATGATCAAATCTCCACTCTATCTAACTGCTTTTAGGCCTGATTTTATGTTTAGTGTACGCATGTGTGCTAGGTTCCAATCCTCTCCTAAAGAATCACATTTAAATGTTGTTAAAAGAATTTTCAAATATTTATATGGCACATTAAACTTAGGTTTATGGTATCCTAGGGACTCATCTTTTAGTCCCATAGATTATTCAAATGCGGATTAAGTAGGTAGTCTTTTATGTAGAAAGAGCACTTTTGAAACTTGCCAATTTATAAAAGAATGTCTAGCATCTTAGTTTACCAAAAAGCAAGTTTCGATTGCCCTATCCACCGTGGAAGCCGAGTATGTAGCTGCAGGTTGTTGTTGCACCTAAGTCCTTTGGATGAAAGAATAATTAAAGGATTTTGGCAAAGTGATTGATCATATTCCTATTAAATGTGATAACACTAGTGCTATCAATCTCTCTAAGAATCCCATCCAACACTCTAGGAGTAAACACATAGACATTAGACACCATTTTCTTATAGATCATGTCCAAAAGGGTGATGTTGTGTTAGAATTTATTGAAACAAATCATCAACTTGTAGATATTTTTAGTAAACCTTTTAATGAAGAAAGATTAAACTTCATTAAGAGAGAACTGGGAATGCTCGATGGAAGGTCCCTAAAGTGAAAATTTGATCTTATGTGTTGATTGTATATGTGTTGATTATTTTTGATACTTGATCTTTCAAGATATCTTAATTTTAACTTGTGTTTTTTTATGACATATTGCAATTAATTAAACATTAATAAGTGGATCACAACTTTAATTTTTTCAAAAACTTAATTCTTCTTCTTATTCTTGATGCCTTATAATTCGCGGTCGTAATCCATTGTTCACAGTCGCGAATTAATGGTCCATGTCACCCAAATGGCAAATGTCAATTCGCGGTCACGACAACCTCCACCGCGAATTTGGTCAAGTTTTAAATTTTTTTACCACTGGAAGCACGTATTCTTGAGGAATTTGCTCACATTTTTCAAAAATTACGGTAGCGATTCATGAATTCGCAGACATAAATTTGAGTAACTACCAAACAATAAAGTTATTTGACTGCCAACCGTTTCCAACTCTTCATCACTTCAATTTTAGCCATTTCTAGCTGTTTTTACACCCTTTCAGTTGCTATATAAGGCCCCTAAACAATGATTCTTATCACTTGATCCTACTCCAAATTTGTTCTCTTTCCAAAACTCTCTAAATTCTCAAAACTCTCTCTACCTTTTCACATGGCTCCCAAGAAAATTTCCAGAGCAAAAAAGGGCAAGGTTGTGGCTCAACCATATGTATCTCCAGCACTTCATCTAATGAAGGGCATCACAAAGGAGGAGAAGAAGCACTTCAAAGCCAACTCTTCAAAAATCATCCTCCATAACAAAATCCCTTCTACATTTCTATTGGAGACTCTTGGAATCAATGCAAAGATTTATGCATTCCTATCGAACTTGGGCTAGAATGAGTTCATCTTTCAGGATGAAACCGGTTATGAAGAAGTTGTTAGGGAATTAATGTGTATGGTGCAACTGAGTCACAAAGCAGAATCACGAGCGAGGCAATACAGGTTAGTATTTTGTGCTTTTGGGGATCCATACTTTATTACCTTTGAATAACTTTCCTTCCTCTTCAACCTTCAAGTTGGAGAAAATATCCCTTTCATTATCTTCGCTCTTGATGTCATCTATTTTGAATTTTGGACAAAAATTTCCATTGAAACCAAACACGATTTGAAAACCTCATTAGCCAAATACATAAAAACCCTACCCTTTTGGATACTCCATCGTATCATCACCTATTTCGTAAATGCTAGAGGTGATGGTAATGAGAAAGTGTCTCAAAAAGATTTGGCCTTTTTATTCTGCCTTGTCAAAAATAAACCTATCCAAACCTGTCGGTATCTTGTGGATCAATTGATCCACATGAGAACCAAACCAAAAAGCCAATTCCTTCTTCGTTCATAGATATCAGCCATTTATCGCTTCGTAGGGGCACTTGATGAGGAAAATGAAAAATTCCTTACCAAGAAACTCCTCCCTACTCATAATTTTCTTGACCTCACCTATTTAATAAAAACCAAAGTTATACACCCAGACACATATGCTTATACCTTGGGTGCATTTGGGGCTAAGAAAATGGAATCCTCCTAAGCTCTAAAAGGAAGAGGCTCATCATTGAAGAAGGAGCCCTACCAGTCCCCCCTCCTCAACCAAAACACAAATCCAAACTATCTCTTGCCACCATCAACCACAAATTGGACAAGATATGAGAATGGTGAAGAGACGATTCATTTTTCTCTCACATCTTCATAGTGACATGGTGGATGTAGAAGAAAAAATTGGGTGTTCCTCCTTGCCATCTTTCAAATTTTACTGAATTTGAAGATACCCAAGAAAAAGAAGGCAAGGAAGAAGTTAAGGAAGGAGATAAAGCAAAAGGCAGAGACAATGAAGAAGGAGAAGAAACTTCCGGAGATGATGATGACTCTCCAATTTTCTAGAATAGGATTTCTTTGCATTTTCTTTTTATTTTACTTATGAAAAGTTGTTGATCCCACAACTTGCTTACAAATGAATAAAAATAATTGTTTTAATTATTTGTCTTATGTGATTAATGGAATTTACTTTTATGATTGCAATTCTTATTAATTTTGATCCTTATGAACACTTATCTATTTGTTATGCATTTGTTCTTTTCCCTTATGAACCCTCTTTTTGATCTTGCCAAAGGGGGAGAGAAAAGATCAAGAAATAATCTAAGGGGAGAGAAAATAACTTGCAAATAATAACATAAGTTAAAGGGGAGCATCATACTTAGCATACTTAGAATTTTTCGTGCTAGAATTCTTACCTTGATTGTTTGGAAGTTATACTTAGAAATTTTCTCTAAAGATTCTAAGTCCATATTGAATCATTCACCATTCCAACTTCACAACTTCAAAACTCATGCATTTATTTTCTCTTAGGATCAATCTAAGTTGTCAAAATAAAAAAGGGGGAGATTGCTAGACTAGGTTGATTTAACCTAAATCATGAACCTCTTTTGATCTTAACAATAGAGATTAATCAATTCTAATGCTTTCATTAAGTGTTGTTTAGCATATTATAAGTTAGATTTTGTCATTGAAAGTTGGATGGAGTTCAAATCTCTAACCTTGTAAAGTTCACTCTAATTTGCGGTGAGTGTATTGAAAATCGCGACTGCAAATCAGTCACAAGGAAGGATGGAGCTAGGCCAGAGGAATTCGCAGTCTCAATCATGCCCAAGGCATGGTTGTCTCACGACCGTGACTTTTGAGAGTGGTTAGAACACAACAACTATATTTTCTTGGATGACCAATGAAAAGTTGACACATGGACTAGCCGTTAGACACAAACGAGGTTCCTCTATGGAAATTGGAAATTTGTAATCGCGAAAAGATAGCAGCGACTATGACTTCAACCTGACAAGCATTTAATGTTGAAATTGCCTAGAACATCTTTAGATTTATTGATAGTTTTAGTTTAACATCTCTTTGGTGGATATGAGCTATAAATACTCCACTAAACATATGTAAATGAAAGAGAATTCATTCATTTGTAACCAAACTCTTACAAATTTGCTACTCATTCTTTCAATTCTTATTTATGCTTTAAGTGATTGTTTAGTGTGAGCAATAAACACCATTATAAGAGGTTTTAGTGTGAGCATTGAACACACTTGTAAGAGATTTTTGTGTGTGCCTAAAAAATACAAGTTGTAAAAGTTTGGTGTAAGCTTGGAAACACCTATTGAGTTGAGTGAAACACCCAATTGTAGAGAATTGGAGAGTGGACGTAGAGTTGGTTAACACCCGAACCACTATAAACTCTTATGTCTATTATTCTCTTCTTCTACCCAACTTCTTAAACACCTCATCCCTCATTTTATTTTTCAATTGAACACCAATTCAACCCCCATTCTTAGTGCCCTAGACCAACACTTTTGATTTAGCTTTTTGTTTGTGCTCTTTTATTTTGAAGTTGAATAAATAAATTTCTTAGCTTTTTATATTTCTTCTCTTTAACTTTTAATTTAATGCTTTATCATATAGTAATGCACTATAATAAGAGAAAAGATGACGTAATACGGTATATAGTGAATAATCAAGACTTTATTGCATAAAATGCTTGACAAATAAGATCACATGATAATCACCCTTACATATGAAATTTCTTCACATACTAAAAATTTATTAGGGCAGTTATAGCTCTCTTTTCATATGGAAAAGGAATTCTTAAAGCTAGAGTTGTAAGAGCATCTACATGTTTATTAGATGATATAGGAGTAAGTGCATATGTAATCGATTGGAATTTGCTCATTAAAGTTACCGTAACACTATAAGATGTAAGTGTAGGTTTTTTAAGAGCAAAGATAGATTAGACTTTGTTTATTAAAGTTCAAAATATAGCTCCATAAGGTTCAAGTACAGGTTCTTTTAGAGCAAAGATTGATTGGACTTTGTTAATCAAAGTTTACACTACAACTCTATAAGGTGCAAATTGAATTTGCTCATCAAAGTTTTCATTAGAGCTCTGTAAGGTGTACGTGTATATTCTTTGAGAGTAAGGATAGATTGGAGTTTGCTCATCAAAGTTCATACTATAACTCTATAAAGTTTAATTACAAGTTCTTTGAGAGTAAACTCTCTGCTTGCTTATTTCACAATAAAATTAGAATAACCATGAATGTATATAGTATGTGTTCCCTAATGATTAGTGGCAAGAAGTCTAAGCTTAAGGGACAAATATTTAGCTTGATGATTTATCCAAAAAAATTTAAGCTTGTATGTCGAAAGATGATTTTACAACTTGTATAAAAATTATAATTTTAGTTCCTTGAGCTAAGCTAGTCAAAGAACCATCGAAATATAAAGTGCCTCTCTTTCCTATACCTCAATAAAGAAAGACTTCTCATGGAATACACAAGGAATCTCGTCAAACATAATTTCTTGTTATTGGGAAGGGAATTGAGCTAGAAGATCTACTAATACTTGAGACATAATAGCATTTAGAAGGACAATAGTTTTGTCAAACTCCACAAGGAATAGTAGCCACTTAGCAATTCTTCTTGACAGAGCTAGCTTTGTGAGTAAGTAACTGACTGGATAAAAGCAAGTAATAAGAAGCACACTATATGCAAGCAAATAAGGTCACAATTTTTATGTTGCAAACACTTATGCTAGAAACTTTACCCAAGAAGCTCTTAAACTGCTTTTGGCTTATTAGAGGATTCATTAAAGGTGTCATGCCTTAGTGTAATCTCTTCTTCCTAGTGGTGTCACCAAAATATAGATGTATGGGTTCTTGAGATGTTGATGGCAAGGCAATGTTACACCTTAGCAATACACTAGGAAGAGGTAGAGAGTGCATGAGAGGAAGAGTGAGCAATCTGAATAGATTCAAAAGTCTGGTGGCCAATGAGAAAATAATGAATTGGTGGCAAATGAGAAAATAATGAATACTTAGATATGAAATAAAGATGCACCAAATGAGTAAAAAAAAAGTCTCAAATGTGCAATGATGATGCATCGAGTAAGAAAAAATGTAGAATATAAAGTGTGAGAGAAAAAAGAAAGAAAGAGAGAATGAGAAATTATAGAATGAGAGCTTTGTAGAGAAAATAATAAAATGAGTTAAAAAATATATCGAATGAAATGAATTGAAAGATGTTTATAATGATAGAAAATTATGAAAATAATAAAATAAGGTAAGATGTAAATATGATATGACAGGAAATAAATAAGAAAAGGACGTGTACCATATATAATATGTGGCTGATATTTAAGCCCATTAAGAAAGGATAAACAGAGTTGGGCTCTCTTTAACGAGCCCCACTCTAAGCTTACCAAACCAAATCTTTCTAAGTTATCATAGTAATATGAAATTAATTTCAAAATCCTCCCACTAATTTTGGAATTGAATTCACACATCATATAATTTAAATCATCAATTGTCCAAAATGCTCATTGAGCATTTCTTGCATAAACAAAATAAATATTAAATTATATTCCAAACAATAATATCAATTCAAGCAAGTAAATTGCAAGCAATAAACTATATAATAATAATAATTTGAGTAATTAAATTATAAATAAATTATATATATATATATATATATATATATATATTTATGATATTTAAATGACTTAATTGCATAAACTAAATTTTTAGTTAACAAAATAAAATTTTGATAATAATTCAATGGCTATTAAGGTAAATCACCTGACAGTTCTCCATTTGAAATTAAATGATGTATTCTTCGTTAGTTGTACATTGTAAAAAAATCATGATTTTAGTGACCATAGCATTTGATCGCTAACCAGGTTCAACAACCACAAAAATAGTTTGTTCTCTAAAGTAGAAATCACACAATCATGGTTATTTAGTAACCACAATATGTGGTCACTAAATAATCTCCCTATAATCACTAAATGTTGATTATGGGAGACCACAGTAGACCATTTAAAGACCATAATGTGATCGTTTTTTAAAGACAATATTATGTGGTCTCTAATAGAGATTGCAAAATATGGTCTCTACTTAGTGGTCCCAATTTAGAGGCCATAACGTCTCTAATTTATTATTGCTATTTAGATACTACATATTGTGGTTTCTATTTTGTAGTCCCGATTTAGAGATCATATAATATGGCTTCTATTTTGTAGTCTCCAATAAAAACTACAAGCTAAGCGGTCTTTGTTTTACTACTACATTAGAGGTCACTTATTTTGTGTGGTAGCTAAATAATTAATTAATCTATATTATTATTATTATTATTATCAAATATAGTCCTAAAAGAATTGAGAATTACAAATACTAAAATATAACTAATAATAAAATGAACCATAGCAATATACATTACAAATTTACAGTACTAAAAACAACAAATATTCAAATCTCAATGTTATAAAGTGAATTCATAGTAATGAAAACATACATATATGAAATATACAAAGGGGCTTGATATTCATAAGTCGACAAAAGATGGATCATATTCAAAAGCATCATCAAAAGGTGGAATAGAGAGGCTTGGGACGTTCTCACTAATGCTATAGATTAATTCTTGCACCAATTGGCACACCTAACATTTCATAATGGTCTATGGTGCATGAATTTGAATATCTTTCTCCCATAACTACTGCATCAACTGGGAGGTAGTCTTTTCAAAGATCTTTGATGCGCTGCTCATCGAATGCACTAGTGTCAGCTATGAAATGAGGGGTATCATAGAATAAGCTGGATGTCTTATTCTTCCCCATACTATATATGTATATGTTGTTTAAGGATGCCTTAGCTGCTTGCAAGAAGAGTCAATTTTCCTTTTTTTGAGATAGCTGAACTTGAATCTTGACTTCATCTCGGGACACCTCAGCCAATACTGGCCAAAATGTGCCTACAATACAGACTATTGATTAATTAATAATTTTTTGTCATTTTTAGACACATTAAGTACTTAACCTTAGTTTTCGGGCACACTCATCGACATAGTTCTTTAACTAATCTATGGTTATCCTTATGTGTGCTTATTGAATACCCGTACGTTTCTAAGGGCTACACCTTCCTCCATCTCCTAAAAAAATAATATAAACATAAATTTTGTAGAAGTTATTCACTTATAGTGAAATTATAATATAAGTTTCCTTACCATCTTTTTAGCATGCTCGTACATGGAGATGGAGCGACAAGTGTGTTATGTCGTATAAGAATCATGGCCTCCTATTTTATTTCGATAATTTTTAGGTTAATGCTTTGACATAGCTTGAAAGGAATTTTCAACTGACTTTTGCTGCCATATGATCCAGACCACCTCATATATAAAATGCTAGTCATCCTTTATACCTCCACTTATATAACATATCTATATATCTCTTGACAGCCAGCTGCTTCCATGCCAGCCCCACAATCTCATGAATAGCATCATCCCACATAAATTATATAAAAAAAATACATAAATAAAGTTAATACATAAGATTGATAGATTATCTCCTAAAATAGGCACCATCCAAACCTTAAAATTGAGAAAATATTTTTGTAGATAATAAATCACTTAAAAAATAATTTTTTAAACTCAATTAGACACTTTTCAAAAAATATATATATATATATATATATATATATATATATATATATATATATATTCATATGCATCCTCTAGTTAAAAATATTTCATAATCAACCAAACACTTCAAAAATATAGATAGTTCATATAAAAATACTATTTATTATATTACACTTCAAAACCATCAAACATTAATATATCCATTTTATATACTTAATACATTTCCTGAAATTCACTCCAACATGAAATCATGGACCTCTAGTAATATCGCCTTCCATTTATATCTCTCTTCATCATTTTCTTAAAAATATGGGATGTATGGGCTACCATCGCATGTACCTCAATGAATCTATAATTATCAATAGAAATAATATTTTATTTAATGAACTTAAATTAAAATAAAAATTTTACTTACGTATTATTATATAATCATAACCACTTTTGACCACTACTGTAGTAGCTTTGTATGGCTGACACTAAGTAGGTCTCCAGGAGTAGCTAACTATGATAAAAAAGGATATGAGGCCAGAGGTAGGATTGGTATGGGTGAAGGAGTTGTAAATTGATCTAGTGCTAATGAAGATCCTAATGTAGTTGGTACTGATGACTAAATGGAGTTGCTAAGGTGGAAGGAGCTATGAATGATGATGTAGCTATAGAGAAACAACCTAATTATGCTGATGGTAGCTCTGTACCATACTAACCCTTGCCTATGCCTTATCCTCTAACCCTTTTTACCGATCCATCTATACCATGTGGTCAATGGCACAATTCTACAATTACGAGATAACCATAAATATGTAATGCTATGTAAATTATAGAATTATATAATTATAGCTATAATCATACATCATAAAAAAAAATAAGTACAATTAAAAGTACATATTTGTGAAAATAACTTACCTCTACTCACTATTAGTGTTATTTATAGCATATATATCTAATTCTTCTTTTTATTTAGAGGCAATTTCTGATAGTAATAGGTTGAGTTCTTCTAAAGAAATATAGTCATTAGTAATATTAATTAGATCACTTTTTGGATCATTTAATGTCGTGACTTAATTAGAGGCAATTGTCTTTTATTGTCTAAATAACATGGATATTGATAGACTCGTCCTAAAATGGGGAAGGTTTTCATGCAAGTGCACTTTAGGATGAGTTTTCTATGATATCAATAATTCCTCTTAGTTTGATTTTCAAAACTATATGATAATTACTTTTGTGTCATCGCAAACTTAGGTAGGAGCAATAATACACTTGATATGATTATGTCATCATAACAAATAGTTCGTATTTATTAAATCATCATCTTTGATTTATCTCAATAATATTATATTGCTCATGAACCTTTTTACCCAAATCTGGTGTTGGATCAAACCATTCACACTTGAAGAGAACTATTCGCTTAATTGTCCAATTAGGATATTTGAGTTGGACAACTTCAATTAGCTAACTGTAGAAATCATTCTAAAAAATACTATAGTTTTGGCCTTTAATGCAGACCCTAATATTCATTGAACCTTGCATGGAATTGTGTCCTATTGTGTGAAACTTATAACCATTCAAAAAGCCCCTAGTGTATGTTGTAACAGTAGTATGAGGCCCTTTTGTGAGATCCTTAAAGAAATTATTGTCAATATTACTTATTGGATTATGTATATGAAATAATAAATAATTATATAAAGAGTAGAGAAATAAACTTATTAAATTGATGGGTTAAGAAAAAAAGACTCATATTTGTATTGAATTATTTAGTGAAGTCCACTTCAAGTTTTACATCCATTGCCTCATTAATAATGTTTGGATTATGTTGTTACAATATATTAGTGTAAAGCTTATCAAATATGGAGTTAGTTGATGTGCTTTCTATATAGTAGTATTGTAACATCCCTATCCACATTCATTGGCATTATCACATGAACATATTCATTGCATAAATGATATGAAATCCCACATGAACATATGTATTGGATAAATGATCATTTAGTCATGCGATTTGTAGAAGCATGACAATGACA
>CATIWR010021538.1:0-27510 GCA_949677035.1 Omphalea diandra | reverse complement strand
TCTGTTGATATCGACAAACACACTATATATATATATATATATATATATATATATATATATATATATATATTCATTTTTAATAACAATTAACTTTTTTTTTACTTAAATATAACTATAAAATTATAGTTATTTTTTTCAACTTTTTACTATAACATGTCATAATTTAATGAAAATATTTATTCCTTTTTTTATAATATAAATTTAGTTACCATCAACTTGAACTACTGTCTACTCTCATATAATATCCCCGGCATTATATTTCTTTTGTTGAGTTCTTATTAACTCCTCAAAATTCAATCCATATTCCATCTATACGAATTTCTTAAAACTCAATTCATATCAATTTTTGTCAATCTCTAAAAATTAAAATCATTAAATTCATCTAACATTAAATTATTTTAATATATGTTGTATGATATTATTTTGTTCAATTTAAATATTATATGAATAAGTAATAATATTATTCTATATATGCCTTTGTTAACATATTCAATCTCTTAATTCCATGCAAATATATCTTATTTTTACTATATTTTATTTTAATTATTGTGTTATAATAAATAATTATTATATGAGTTAAAATAAATTGTTATGTGAGATTCAATATATTTTAATTTTTTCAGTTAATTATTACTATTATGAAAAGTTTATTTATGACTTATTTGTATTAAAACATTTATTTAAGAGTTAGTTCAGATATTTGATCCATTAACACTTTAACTAACAAATTTGTCTTCATTCTTTTTCGTCCTTATTTGCATTATTATTATACTCACTTCATTTAACTTTTGATAGTCTAAAAATATAAGTCACTTTTTTTTTTAATTGTTAGTTTAATGATTAAATATTTAAAATATCTTTCATTAGTTAACATATATCAATCTATAATTAATTTTTATTTTCTTGATTTTAAAATTGCAAATTATTATATAATTTTTTTGAATTTCAATGCAAAATTGTTTTTATTTAAATTTCAAAATTATCATTTTCGTCTTACTCCTCTTTTGAGTTGACAAGTCTACTACATTTAAATTATTGTGCATTGTTTTAAAAAATCTACTAGGGCACTTTAATAAGTAAATAGTTAAAAATAATGATATTAATTCAAAAAATTAAATTTAAGTATTCATTTTACTGTATAAGACCCACAAAACATTGATGCACCGTAGTATTTCTCTTTAATCCATTCTGGTATAGAAGTATGTTCTGGCCGAGGTCAGCGTTAGTGTGACGATATATTCCCAACCCAGAGTCAATTAGCACGGGCTTGACATTTTTGCACTCACTTACTAACCATCTTCCACTAACTTGAGAACCACGCAATATATGCTTTATATATTAGTATCAAATCCTTTTATCTTTGCACTGTTATTCCTTTTGATCATCCATAATCCAATCCATGAATCTGAAACAGGCCGTAGTGCTATGTTCGTCACTTCCCTTACTGGGTTGTGTGATGGGAACTCTAATTCGCATATTCACTTCTCATGATGAAACAGCCTCAAGTACCGAACCTACAGCAATGGTGAAAGGGGAGGAAAATGATGAACCAACTGCCAATAACGCAGCAGCCCAGATGCATTTCCGCCAAATCCAACACATTCGCGGAGCTTAATCATCAGCTTTTTTTTGAATTTAACATGATCATCTAACTTTGATCATGCGTGATGTTGCTATGCGGTATTAGTAGCCTAAAGTGAATTAACCTTATGCAGGGTTTGACTTTGTTTTTCCAGCATTTGGCTTGTGTTATATATAGTTGTTACTTTGTTGCATATTAGATCAACCTAATGGTCGTCTTGATTTATATATGAATGTGATAAATACTTAACTGACATAGCTCTAGTTCATGCAATGGCATGAGTTGGGATATAAATGTGTGCGCATGTGCATACCCTAAATTATCTAACATAAAAAATCTGCCCTACATTTGCAGAAGATGGCGGAATTCACAGTGGCATTTCAGATGCAAATCTGTACTTCCCAATTACCATGTTTGAAATGAAAAAGAGAAGAAAAAGGGGAATTCATTCAGAATTTGATATCTTTAATCCATAGAATTGATAATAAGTTTGTTAAATAGATAGACTCGGTAAAGGTCAATATATGTGTTAAATTCGGATCATACAATAGCTCAAAGGAAGTACAAATGGTAGTGTGGCTTCTCACCAAACTGAATTCTGATAGGATTACATAAGGTTCAGGCTCAAAAACAAACTTCTGACTTGAACCAAGCTAATAGCAGCGAACTTACTTTAGTGGCATCCATTTGTAAAGCTTATGTACTAATAACATTAATAGCTCTAGAAATGCAGATTCAATTTAGATACAGAGAACTGAGCTACGATAGTATACAACAGACTAAATATTCATGACCAATGTGTTTCACTGATTAAATACAACTTATCGCCATCATCAATCAAGTCTACATCAAGAATTTTACCTGCATTTTCTGATAGTATACAAGAATCATCTGGAAGCTGTAGCTGTTCTGCTGCTGCTTTTATAAGTTCTTCCATTGTCTGTGGAACCCATGACACTACCCCAGGTCTTTTATGTTCTTTGGGACCCCATGGATGAAAAGGAAAAATTGTGCATTTTCTTTGGTGTATTTTATCTGTAACTGGCAACAGTAATACTGAGATTAGCTTCAGTGTGGTGTGGCATCATCTAAACTAGAAAAAAACGAAAAAAAGGGCCTCGTGGGGAAAAAGGTTATCTGCTCTCTGATACTAGCCTATGCGTTTATATAGAAGTCACTAGTTTGAACCACCTAGCAATTCTTCTCCTTCGCTAATCTTTCTACAATGCATATGAAAAAGAAGAAATAGGATTCAAGTGATGGTCCATATCCATCTTAGCATGAAAAGATTTAGAGCAGTTTGCCACAAACATAAGAAATAGTTATATTCAGCAAATCATCCTAAAATTATCACTCTCAAATTACTTTTTTTAGTCACACTTTTGACTTGACTCAATCTTGTATGATATTCAAGTCTAGTTCTATAAACATAGGGATGATAACCTAAAAATGCTGACATGAATAGAGAAATTATTGTTGTACATACTACCAGCACCAAACACCCTCCTTTCGCTTAAATGTGATAAAACAAGTCCTTTGAGAATCAATTTAACTGTAAAATTATGGAATCAGGAGATTTTCAGTTTCAGTGAGTCTTGGAAATACCTGTGTTTTCTTGAGAGTGATGAGGGAACTCTGATAGCTGAGCAGATTTTGCATCTTCAAGTAGTCTGATCAAGTTCTTGTTTCCAGAATTCCGACCTTCATCAAACGGAGTTCTTCCCCATCTAAAGGGTTCAATAGCAAGAGAACATTAATATTTTGTTTGTCAGTATTGTATAATCATTAATTGGGCATATATTCAATTCGACCTAAAATTTATTCAACTATGAAGAAATACTTCAATTATTTTAGCATATCAAATGCTTTTGTATATAACCATAAGCCAGAGGCCCAGCTCCCAACATCTCTGTGTATTCAGCTTCTAGAAAGTATGAGATAAAGGAAAATAGAGAGAATGGACCATTTGGTGGTTTGCATAATTTTTGTTTGCTTTTCGTTTCCATTGCTCTTGTCTAAATCATTGAACTCTTACCACTTGTTTGGTAGAATTTAATCAATTGCAATAGAATGTAATCAAATACAAATTCAATAGAACTATTAAACTAAAATTTCTTTTGATTATATTACATTTGATTAAATTATACCAAACATATAGTTAGTCACTTAGCATCATTCATATCTAGAAATATTGACAATTAGCTTCATTCATATCTAGCAGGCCTCAAATTCAGTACCAAGCAAGTAGATCTAATTACTTATGGGCATAATTCTATCATTTCCATGTAACAGATGAAATGAATATTTCAATCTACCTGTCCTTTGAGAAAACACTAGCTCCAGCTCCTAACAGCAACTTTGCCATCATATATAGTCCTTCCGAGGCAGCTACATGAAGTGGGGTCCGATGATCATAGTCCTTGGAGTTTGGATCAATGCCATTGGACAAAACCCTTTTGAGTAGATCAGAGTCCCCCTTTATAACAGTTGAACAAAGAAAACTACCAGCATCATCCATGCTCAACTCAGCCCCTTCTTTAACAAGTAAAGATGCAACATTATCATGTCCATTCTTGATGGCTTCCAGTAAGGGCGTATTTCCAAATTTATCTAGTCAAAACAAATAACCACACCGTTATCATTATGGCATGTCTACCATGTTAATTTACAAAACTTAGAAGAACAAGATAAATTACCTTTGATGTTAATATCAACTCCTTCTTGAATAAGGAAAAGTGTAAAGTCTTCATAACCTCTTGATGCTGCAAGATGCTGCTCAAAATAAAAGCTCTTTTCAGATAGATTCAAACATTTCTTTCTCTTGCTCTACCTTCAAAACGGCTAAAAAAATAATTTTTAAACTACTTTCCAGTTTTGACCTAACTCAAGCTGTTGAACCCGTCTAACATGTAAATCAGCCAGTATAACAGTTCACTAACCTATCTGGTTTTAAAACCTTTTAGCAAAAGATAGTATTAAAAATTTTCTAATCAACTGCATGAATAACATCATGACCTACTCTAGCATATCCATTCTTGGCATAAACCAATGATTATATGTTCATAAATCAATAATTAAAGCCAGTTCTTAAACAACATGGACTATGGTTCTAATATTTTGAAGGGTCAAAGAGACATATCCATGTCCAAGTATCCTTATTCAACATGGTACATTGGGTAAAATGACATGTACTTTGCTCCCTATCAAAGAAAAGAATGTGAACGAAAGCCTGCTATTTAATGCCACATCTCATCTTATATTTAGTGGAAATAGTGGCAAATGTTTCAATGGTCCAATAGAAAGAAAATATGACAGCATCCATGCACAGTTTTGCAATCGAAGAATGAATTTTGAAATTTTAGCTCTCAAATGTTGTCAAATAACGAAGTTTCAGCACATGTGAGTGACATCAGACATGCCAACATATGAAACTTATTATATTTCAATGATTTAGACATCACAGTAAACCCAAAAACTGTGTAAGGTACAATGAGATCAATATTTTTATGTACATTTAGATTGTGAGTATGTGCGTGTGTGTGTGTGCGTATACGACATTAGCATATTCATACCAAAGGAGATCTTCCATCATAATCTGTTCTGTTAGGATCAGCTCCTGCTCGGACAAAGCCCTTTAGCTGATAAAGATCTCCATGATAAGCTGCGCTATTCACCCTCAAAGCAAGTTCAGCTTCTTGCTTTCCGATATGAAATGTAATGTCTGATTCTAGCTGTTTATCTCCAGGACTGCCTTCTTTTCCCTGTCAGTTTTCCTACTTTTAGTGTCTTGATTAATGTATACTAATCACTTCTTGTCAAGTATAATATAAATTCAGAAATTTTATACGACGACTGCATCCAAAATATTCTGACATACATACACCATATGATGTTGAAGAAAAAAAAACAATAAAGCAGGGAAATAAGTGGGGTTGTACATAATTATTTACCTCTAAAATGTTGTTCAAAATTTTACGTCCATCATAAAAAAATATCTCAAGAATATTTGAGAAAGATTGTTTGTCAAGTCGTAGAAGCTGGCATAATTCACAAACACGAATAGTATATGGCTGAGGAATGTTGCAAAGGATTGAAATTTCTCCAAATGAGCTGTTAGGTTGTAAAAGCGAGATAGTTTCTTCTGATCCATCTGCCCCCGTACCAACCACCTCCTGCACCCAAGGGAGGAAATGAATGACTAAAATCTTCATCAAGATCTACTTTCTGTTGGAACTACTCAAAAATGAAAAAAATTCACATAACAAGGATTCCAATGAAAGGGAGTTCATCTAAATATATGTCTTTGTATGTGCGCATTTTAAAGATATTGCTTATGGATAAATTCTCACTCACCAGCATATGTTGGAGAATAAAGTTAAAAAATGTGACACAATATTGAAAGTGGAACCTTTACTGAAAATTTTAATACTTGCATACATGCATAGAATCACGTCTGTGTGTGTGCTTGATAATTTAGAAGTCAATTACAAGCAGAATTGTCGCAAAGGAAATGTGATTGTTAGCATTCTAACATGATTAGAATGTTATCCAGTGAGCTTAAGGGCCAAAGATACAGAAGCCATGTATAAAAAATTATTGAACATATGAAAAACATAAACATTACATCAATTTCTGCTGTGTTCACTTTGTTCCATACTATGAAAAGTTATGGATCTAAGTGACCATAGCATACCATGACATGCAACATAAAGTAAACATCATACCAGAACACCATGACAGACGAAATAAAGTTGATCTACCACACTTCCCTGCTCCATAATTACTTCTCCTGGGAGGAAAAACTCCTCATGGAGCTTAATAACCTGCAAAATTTTGAAAAAAAAAATAGAAAGAGAATAAGATGACTGCAGTGGAGCCAAGGATGCTACAACGGGTACCCTGTTATTGAAGAAAACATAGAACAACAAATTATCCAAAAATAGCTAGGAGTTGTACCATTTGATGACAAAGAGAGGGATTGATTAACAATGGTTTGCATATGAACGAGGTAGGCCTAGGAATGCACCAGCACAAAAAGTGACTTGTCACAAGTGGAAAGCATTGAAAGAACAAGAGGAAGCTTCATAAAGAGATGGATATAGACAACAGAAGAGGATAACACTGCCCTCACTTAGGAGAGGAATAGTAGAATGCATGAGGATGGTCAAATTGATTCGCACAGCACCGTCACTTTAGTTGGGATTAAGACCTACTTTCATAACCATGGAGATTTTGTTACTACTACTTATTAGGTTATCTGTACTGGAGTTAGCCAGTTTGGCATTGATAAAATGAATTTCACTTTCAGACACTTCTCGCAGTGCTCATTTACCCATTTTTCAAGAATACTTAAGTCAAATTCTCCCTATTGTCCACCTCCAAGCAGCTTAAAATAAAATTTAAAAAAAAAAACAAAAGTCATCCCAATGCCAATGGAGTTTTCCAAAATAAATAGTGATATTATACTCCTAACATCCAGTGGCAATTGTAAATCACTTTTCTGTTGCTTCTACCCATTAGACCTTCAGTTTGTTCAAATTATATATCATCTACCTGATGCAATGCCCCAAAAAGTAACAAAAATAACTTACAATCTGATTAATAAATTCTGCTGAGCACCCTTTGAATAGGGGAACTTTTTCAACATATGGCAGGTACAAAGTTTGAGAAATCTGTGAATGAGGTAACAGATAATGATAAGCCAGAATTTGGACACCTCTAAAAAGAAGCAGAAATCTAAAATTATAGCATATAAGAACTCAAAATCCATGAACACAGATAGATATTGGAAATAACCATTTAATTAGGAAAACAAGTGTTCCCCTTTTTAAGTGGAAGATGGAACTCTGCTCTTGTTGTCTTTTTGGGATTTATAACTAATGAGTTTGGAGGAGTGTCTTTCCATTAGGATATTGTGGTGTTATTTTATAGTTCATTCTCACCAAAACATGCACAATTTTCTTAATGTTGGAGCCTTTACCTGCTTTAACATACATTCAAGTTAAAATTTTTACAATTTCTTTCTTGGACAACCTACAAGTTTAAAGGTTGGAGACACTTTGACAGATTAATAGTACTTTTATGAGTCTAGAGGTTGGACGGCATTGGAATTTTGCAAAAGAGTAAGTGTGTTACTGTTTACAGATGGTATCAACATAGTTTTGCCCAATTCATTGACACTAACTATTATTAGAAGATCCAATGAGTGAATTTTCGATCCTGACAGTAGACAAATCACATGATTGAAATGTCATCTCTCTCTTTTCTGGGAGTTTGGCAAAGCCAGAAGTGATTATGCAGTTCAGATCTGCTCAAGTACAGTACTGTACCCACACAAGTATAAGTTAGTCAGGCTAAGGAGCTGACTTGGGGAATAATTTCCCTTCTTTCCCAAGTAGTTTTTAACATAGTTTGTCTATTTTTCTACCATTTCCAAAAAGCTTATTCTGTGTTTGAGAAATATGTTGGCATTAGAAGAGTCTGAAAACAGAAAAGCAAGACGATCCCTTTATAATGAATTTTACCTTAGCACGAATAGAGATAGGAATATCCTGAAGAACAGAACCTTCAGTGTAGCTACTTTCATACTGTAAGCGCAAATGACCTTTGATCTGGTTACGGATGTCCCGTCCAAGTTTATTTCTGTTCATATATTTTATCATATCTGTCATTTTATCCCTGAACTTTTCTGTCTTTGATCCTTTTACAATTAATGCTGTCATGTTACCAATCAGATAAGCACCGATAACCATATCAAATGACACATATATCATTACAAATATCATTTCCCTCAGATTGACAGCATGTATATCTCCATAACCTGTGGCATAAAAAGCACACTCATTAAGAATTCAAAATTCGCATAGAAATATGCAACAAGTGATATTCTTGTGCTTAACTTCAGCTAACATAATTACAGACATTCTGCATTTTCAAATGAAGACAATGTCTAGAAACATAGAAGCATTTAAAATCAAGCAACAAAGAATTCGCATATATATCATATCAATAGTTAACTATGAATGAAAGAAATGTCAAATTATCAACATAATCCAAACCTTGGACTGAAAATTTTGGGGAATGACTGGATAATAGCAAACAAATGAGAAAAATTACCATAATTAATTAAAAACATGCAGGAGACGGTTAAAACCATTAGATGAAGGGCTCACTACCACTTGAGGGACGAAGGAGAGAGAAGGAGGGGGGGGTGGAAGGACAAAACAAAGAAGAAGAAGAAGAATATAAAATATCATATCCACGTTTATCAATTAATCATGATCCTAAATTTGGCAAATGAAAAGATTTCTTTTTCATTGTTACTAGCATTTAATTTAGGGGACTTTAATGATTGATAAAGATTGATAAAAGAAAAAAATTCATCATATTCAGTGGGATTAGAATATCTATATGAATTTGCCTTGCAGCTTGAAGTTAAACATTACAATTCATCATTTTAGCTCTAAACAGCCTTGATTCAAAGTTGATTTCATTATTGGAAAAGATAGCGCCTGCACTCTCCAACACTCAAAATGTGATTGCCATCATCATATAAATCCTAAGACATAGGAAGTCCTCACGGTCATCCTTATCATCACAAGCAAAATTCAAATTAAAAAAAAGCTTCATTTTTATTAACTGTTGATCTCTAATATGAAATCTGATTATGTCCACACTAGCCCCTAGCTCACCTAATTTTCTCTCTGGCAAAAAACTTTCGATGTAATTGTGTCTACCTATGAATACAACGCATCTTTAAGTGTCAGCGGCATACAAATATGCAGGAATCTCTCAAGCAGGCTAAACTGTCACATTTTAACAGATAATAAAAGGATGAGTGAATGAAGACGAACTAATGTTACAATTAAAGTTTTTGTTCAAAAAGTAACATCTATCCATTCACTGTTCAGCCCTTGCTTGACAATAATAACAAAACCATATAAACAACTACAATTCTTATTGCAGTCAAAATTATGATACTTTTTTTAATTAATGAACTTGCAAAAATTCCTCTGCATCACAGCTCTTCATTCATCCATCTAGGTTGGTGAACAATACAATTTCAGATCCCTTAACCAATTTGGAATTTTTTGAAGTCAAACTATAAATCATGAGATGAACAAATCAGAAAATCATAATTTCATACATTGTATTAAATACCATATAGCTTGCAAACCTGTCAAAAAAAAAAAAAAAAAAAGAACATATAGCTTGCAAAGGGAACTTACCAACAGTGACCATAGTGACAACAGCGAAATATAGAGATGTTACATATCGCTTCCAGATATCAATCTCCCTGAAGTGTGAATAACTGTAGTCACCCATCTTTAGGCTTCCAATCCATGTATAACCCTCTTCAGCAGGTGGCAATGTGGTAGCCAAATAGTAAAAGATGCTGGCCGCCGTGTGTGTGCAGTAGAGTTCTACAACAGTAAGTTTTATAATCCTGGTAAACAGGTAATTGATTCGTATGTCCTTCTCCATCTTTTGGAAAAAATTAGTAACCTTGCGCACCCGACTTAGCCTAATCCATAAAAGATATCTTAATTCTTCTTTGTGTCCGCAAGCCTGTTTGAAAACTTTTAAAACATCAAAAATTCATGATACAAGAATAAGCCATGATGCAGCAATAAGATTGCTCCATTGTGACCTAGGTGTTTCAGACTGAAGCCATGAATGTAGGAAGCATCATGCATTTCGACATCTTCTTTAGATATTATATTACAAATGTTTTATGAAATTCTAGCTTTCAATTGACAACTAAACAAAAAATATTCCATTTGCCTCTAACTCATCCCAAGAAACTGATAAACCTCTACCTAGAAATACTTGAACAAATTCTAAAACTCACAGCAAAGCACAATGATGATCTCTGTTCAAGGGATATAAACAAGGAAACATTTGTATTTAAGTGAGATTATTGAGGATGTAACAAGGAAAAGAATTTTTCATCATGTGTTAAAACCCAGTTTTAGAGGAAAATGTATGTCTAAAGGGAGACCTCTTGACATAATATCAACAATAACTATCACATTGAGAGCTACGTAAACAATATCAGTACGCTTCTAGTTGAACCTCATTGCTTCTGCGGGGTAAAATGGGGGGAAAATGAAAAGAAGAACACTGGAAAAGCAAACCTGACCAAACCAGGCATAATAGGTGTGAATAAAAAGGAAAGTTGATGCTCAGTCCGAGTATCGACTCTCATGCTAAAAAAACATTAGACAGAACAAAATAGGGTATTAAAGAAAATTAAGGTATGTTACCAAAAACTATAAATTTCGGAAACAAATGCCCCGGGACAATGGAGCCTATAAAAAATTTGGAGGAAGAGAACCAAAATTACCAGAGAAATAATACCTTGTAAATAATGTCCCAAGGCATGCAAGCAAGAAAATCGATGATAAAATGAGATTTCAAGTACCTGCACAAAAGGAAAATCAGATGCTGGTTAACTCCATTAGTGTAGTGGAAAGCAAATGTACACTGAACATCGTTAATTTAAAAAAAAAAATCCATTACACTAGATAACAATTAACAAGAATAGGTACACAACATATGGACACGAGAAAATATTAGCTAGGACTAGCATAAGCACTTCTCTCAACTCAAGGGGCGTGACACTCACTGAATATCGACTGATCCCAACTAATAATTCCACCATATATAAATAATCATTCGTAAAGAGGTGTGAAACTATCCACATGCGAGAAATAATTAGAGGTGGGACAGAAACATGCTCCATCACGCTCATATGGAGTGCCAATCCTATCATATCGTATGCTATTGTAAAACTTATTAGTCGTTGGTGATGGGAGCAAAACCCAACCCCCCTAACAAATTTTCAACCTATAAATCAGAAAGCAATGTGTGCAGTACTGCCTTCCTCTCACGCACATGATGCCTAACATAGAAAATGCTTAAACATTCATCAATAAGTTAGCTATGCATGAAAATAACCACTCACATTCTGGTTACAGATCGTCCGAAGCTAATGAAATGCAACTAACAACTAAGAAAATTTAAAAAGCAGGTCTGATCAGCAATTTATCGATATATAAAAGAACGACAGAGGGAAGACAAAGTTTACCGAAGAGCAATAGGAGTTCGCTTATAGACCATACGATAGGTTTGGCTGTCCCTGTAGGCAATGAAGAATTGTAAAATGATATCAAGAAGGAAAGCAAGCTGTCCAACGATGTCCAGTATGAAGAGGTTCTCAGGTAATCCCCTGAAGAAACCAAATTCCATTGGTGTAAAGAAGGATGAATAAACTGCCCATATGAGTATGAACTTCGTCCATGCTCTATACCATCTGCATCATTTAGCAGAGAGGAACTTAAATTCAAAATGCCAACAAAATTATAACAATTTATCTTTAGATGCCATGGTAACATTGGGACCTAAATGCTACCATTTGTCATTGGGTTGAGACTTAATTATGATAAATATATAAATCAAAGAACACGTATAACGTCAAATAGTCAAAGAATTTCTTCTTTAAGCTGTCCATTTTTATCTCTTATCAGACAAAAGCTGATCGAAGAAGAAGAAGCCGACACAGGTTGTGACACACAATCAACCCATGTTTTTTGGTGCATAAAGTCGGTCCGTGTAGGAAACGAAGTGGCCACCAGAATTAAAACATGGGCAGAAACGCTGCTTAACACTCTGCCACCAATTTTTTTATGTGATGACCATTTCATTTGGTTTTCAATAATTTCGTCATAAATTCGACAAATTATTATTTTTAAAAAATGAGAGAAAAAATGTACTAAAAAATATATATTATTCGAACAGTCAATGACAATATATATCATAGAATTTACATAAATATGAATAATAATGATGATAAAGTTCAAAAATAAAATCTTTCAAGAAAAAAAAAAGGTAAAGCAATCACTGTCATCCATAATAATAATAATAATATAATAAATAATTAGTAATCAGGAACCTTATCTGCACTACAATTAATTTAAAGGCTTATTTCAAAACAGTCATCACGGTCATTTCTTTTCTCTCTTTTTTTTTAAAAAAAATTACTTTATCAAATTTTATTTTCCGAAAAAACTTGGAAATTATGAACTGAAGGTGTGTTGTCACTATAATCTAGTCATTCGACTGGACAATTCTAAGCCATTGGATCATCGACAAGTCAAAAGCAGTGAGCTCGACAGCCAGTCCAGTACAACTTCGCCACTTGTAATGCCATGGCGGGAAACACGCCTTAGCTTCAAAAGCTTAACACACACATAAAATGAGATCTACGATACTACTCGTACCGAAAATTGTGTGTGTATATATATATATATATATATATATATATACACACACACACACACACATATATATATATATATTAAATTAATACCAGTAATTTTGGAGTCGATCAGTTATAGAATTCTTAGTAGGACTAGAACATGATTTAGCGACCTGTAATTACTATTAACTAATAATTACTATTGTTCTAATTATAGAATAAAATTTAAAAAAGAAAGTGACCTGTTATCTGGATGGATAACGAGACCTTTGGAGACGTAACGAATGCCATTGAGGACCGATTCACGACTGAATTTTCGACGAGTCGAAGGCGAGTCAAGCCCTAACTCATTCTCAATCAGATTAAATCTGCTACCTCGCGAGGATTTTATTCGATCATGGATATCCTGCACTTCGTACTCTCCTTCCTCCTCCTCCTCCTCCTCCTCGTCCTTTACCTCATTTACGTTCCTCCGCTCTCTATCAGCCACCATATTCGCACAATCCCAAGAGGGAGATGTGTTTTATATGTGTATGCTTTTACATATATATATAAAAACAAATAAAAGTATTGTGTGCAGTAAGGAGAGAGTTCTGGAATCGGTGGTCACATTAAATTTGATAGGAGAAGATGATGGAAGGGAAAAGCAATGGGTGCAAGTTGATGGACGACGATGAGAGGGGTAACCGTATAATATATACTTTATGGGCAGGGAAGGAAAAAAAAATCACGAGAAAAATGGATTAGTAGATTAGTTATTGACGAGGAGAAATTGATTGCGGGTATATGATGATCACAATGGCAATGATGAGGATTTTAAGCCCTTTGTTTGGTTTGGTTTGGTTTCACTGTGTGCGAAACTGTAGGGAAAGGTCTGAATTTATAGGAGGAAAAGCCAATCTATTGATCACAGCACGACGCAGAAGATCCGTACTTTTTAATTGTGCTTGTGCTGTGCTGTGCTTAGTTTTAATTTTTAACTTATTAGAGAAATCCTGGAAATAAAATAATTTAGAATCTTCAAATATTTCGTCCGGTGATGATATTATTTAAATAAAATTTTATTTTTCCTTAACTAAAAAACATAAATATATCATTTCAAAATGTTGGATCTGATGTGATTGTAATTTTATAAATGGAAATTTAACGTAATTTGTAAATATAAAATTAAGAGTTAATAATTTGATATGAAAAAATTTGAACGTGATTAATAGTAAACGATAGTCATTATTTAATTTTCTTAGTCTTTTAGTAATACTTTTTTTTTTTAATGAAGTCTTTTATAAATTCTTATCAATATAGATTCAACCATTTATGCATCAAAATAAAAATAAATAAAATATCAAAATCATCTAACTGAAATAATATGAAAGTGGGAAAAAAATTAGATTTATTCTAGATTTGGAAATTATTGAATTATGAATTAAAAAAAAAAAGAAATCACTATAACTATAAGAGAATGGCTGACAATATCCCTTAAGAAAAAGAAAAAAAAAACAGTGATACAAAATTTTTAAAGAGAGTGAAGAGTCTTTCTTTTTAACAAATTTAATAATTTCAGTTCCAGTATTATAAACATATGGTAGAAAAAAAAATTACACTATAAAAATACAAATAAGTTATTTATTGGAGCACTAAATGATAAAAAATTTTACAAATTCTTTTTATGGTATGTTATAAAAGCAAGGTAAAAAAAATAAAATCCTAATGAGTTACTCAATTATAGTAAGGTAAGTGTGTCACATAAATCTATATATTATTATTAGATTTTTTTTTTTTTTATTCTTCTTCTTGAAGTATTAGAGTCATGTATAGGAAGAATTAATGTTGATATATGGTCTGGAATATTTGTAATATTTTTCCATTTAATGGTGGGTGTACAGCTAGACAAAATGAGGATTTGCATAGATTAAGGTTGTAAATGTTAGGATATGCATTGACTTAATATATATATTTGTCGATTCAAGGATGATAAGTGCCTGGTCGATTACCATCATCCGCTATTGGTAATACCTCTCTCAGCCTCCATCTTGACTTTGACAACTTATCAGAAGAACAGGCTTTTAATTATCTGGCTTAATTATAAATCCAAGCTTAAGAGAGAATAAACACGTTAAAACTTTTTGATTTATATGTTTGCCTCCTATCCATGCCATGCGTACGCGTGGCGTGTAAGGAAGGGCTAAAGATGTAAATCCTAGCCACTCTGGCTTAAAGATTGGTGCTCTTGTGTGGGTAAACTGCATCATTTTACCCTTCAATTTTCGTTGAAAAGCTTATTACATCCCTATTGTTTATATATTCTCCATCAAACGCCTAAACTTACAAATTTAAAATATTTTATTCTCTGTTTAGCTTTTTAGACGCTTATTGAACTTTACACTAATGACACGAAATAAAGTTAAATATTTGCACAAAAGTTTGCTGAAATTGTAGTGTATGTGCTGATTTCCCTCCTCTCCTATAACTTCAATCACTGCCATTACATCGACATTCACGCTTATGTAAATTTTGATGACTTCATTATTATTATTATTATTGTTATCATTATCATCATCATCTGCAAAAAGACAACAACTAAATCAGTCAGTTTTAGTTAGAGATCATCGGGTTCAATTCTAGACTAATTATTTAAAAATATTCAAAATCGAAATCGAAACTAATAAATTCCAATTTGGTTCTAATTTGATATTCATAAATTTTGATCTAATTTTTATTCAAATATTTTAAATTTTAGTTTAGTTCAATTTAAATTTTGATTCTATTCAGTTCAATTTTTTATTACCGATATATATATATATAGAGAGAGAGAGAGAGAGACAAAATAATTAAAAATATACTCATTTGAATCAAATTCCCTAATTAATGTATATAAGATATTAAAATATATATGAATTAGGTATAAAATATATAAAATCGATATATATTTTATCTAAGGCATAAGTAACTAATATAATTTAATTATATAAATATGTACAAATATGAATGACTTATATATGACATATTTATATAATATATTTAATGATAAATAATTTATATAATTTACATATAGAATATTTGAATATATGTGTATGTGTGTTTCTATATTGGTTATCTAGATTGGTTTAGCTCTCATCGATTCAATTTAGATATTAACCCAGATAATAAAAGTTATCCTAAATCATAATCGAATATACTATTCATTTAGTGTTAGTTTTAAATATTTTCAATTATTTATTTTTTCAATTTGATTCTATTTATCCAAAATTCACTCATTGCTAGTTTCAACTAATGTCAATTTAGTCGCACAATGCTTCTTATAGGCCCAATCTTTCTATTAAAATTATACGAGTTGATTCAACTAATAAGAGAACTAAATTTATATTAAATGATGATATATATAAGCATCTTTAAACTTAAAAAAAAGTAATAATAAATACTTTTTATATATCAATATATTCTTAAATAAGTGTATTATAAGGTGATCATAAGTTTTTTCGGTATATTATAACCAATCGAAAATTAAAGTTTAATATCCCATAAACTATTGTTTTCCAAAGAAAAATCTAGACTTATTTCCTTCCATATTTAATCATAAAACTAATCTAACACATCTCACAATATTTAAAATATATTAAAGATTTTGATCAAAATTGGCTGAATCATAAAATCCAATTTGATCACACCAACTCTTAACATAATACATTAAAAATATAAAAAAAAAAAACTTATTATGTTTTTTTGTATTTTATTTATAATAAAATTTGATAATTATTTCTTTCTTTATTTCATTTATCCGACAAAACTACAATCAATTAATTTATTTTGTTAAAATTTATATCTTAATAAATTTTTTAAATTAAAAGTATTTTGAAAAGTTGAAATTCATATTGAAAGTATTTGAAAGGTTCAATCTATATATTGTGACTTTTATTTCAGGACTAATATTGAAAGTTGAGATCTAGGATAAGATTTATTTTTTGGACAAAACCCTAGAAAATATTTAGTGTTCATAATTTCTTAAAAAGAATTAAACTTGATCAAAAGAATGAACCCTTTTAAATGTAGTTAATGAGTTGGTAATTTTTCCAATTTTCTTTTGATCTCTGACCATGTTTATAGTTGAAATAATGTTATTCACCATTAAGTTAGTTAAGTTATTTTTTCTAACATTCATTGGACTGCTTTAATATTAAAAAATGGGAATAACTTAGATTGGAGGAAAACCTACAACAACATTGAGTTAAAGCAAGTCATTAATGTCTACCTTGTACCCTAATAGTCAAGAATATTGAAGATTCATATTTGTTGACAATAGTAAAGATCATATATAAACAAATTTAATCAAATATCAATAGATCAACATACGTAACTAAGTTTAAATTTAAATTTTATTTAAAATAAAATTATTATTTATCAAACCAACTATTTGATATATATATATATATTATTTAAAATTAATTAATTATAAAAAAAAATAAAAAATTATTAAAGAAAATTGTAAAATAGACAATCAAAAAAGATTCATCTATCATAATGCTATCTATGAAACGTAAATAATCAAGAGAGAAGTTCATCTACACTGGTTGTATAGATCCATCTAGTAAAATTAGAAGATGCATATTAAAAGAGAGTATGAGTTTCTTTTCACTAAAAAAACAAGTGTAATTGTAATAGTAAATTATTTAGACAATAATGAACGATTATTTTAGGTGTCAGGATATTATTGGCTAGATGTATACGATGAGGACATAGATCTAGTGTAGGTAAATTTTTTCCTTTAATCATCAATCTACTGTAATGAGGATTATAAATACAAATGAATAATTCTTAAATCAACATCCAACTATAGAAGAGAGTTTGAAAATTATTCACTAAACTGATATTAAAATGAGAACAAAAGGTTATAGTTGCCAAAGTGCAACTGAAATATTAAAATCTCTCTAATATAAATTTTCAGCTTAGAAAAGAACTCTTAAAAAATTTTATTATTAAATTCTAGTTACTTAGTACTTATTTGTCAGATAAAAAATAAAATAGAAAATTTGTATAAATTAAAGATTCTAAATCAAATATGAATTTGAGTTAAAACCTAGTAATATTAACAAATCATTTCCTTTTTTCAATAAAAAGGGAAAATTGTCAATTGTTTTTTAAAAAATTACTATTCTGTTTCTGAAATTTCACATAATGTATAGTTTTGTCACTTTGTTTTGCTGAAATGATTAAAATCTTCAAAATGTATTATTCTGCTAAACTTATTTGCCCTCCCATTAAATTTTCATTACATGAATATCAAATATCAATTTTAGTCCTAACTCAAAATCAAAATTTCTTTTGTCACCACTCATTAGTCCTCTCTTATTATAACTAATTTATAAATATTGAATGTCAGTAAAAAAAAATTACCAACTATTATTATTTACTCCCTCAATTTTTGCAATTTTACATTGTTTATAAATTTAAAACTTTTTAGATTAATAAAAATTGTCAAATGTCTATTTTTTTTTATAATATTGAAGATATTTTGCATATTATTATATTCAAGTGACTTTGAATTCATTTCATTTCTTAATAGGTTTCAACAGTGAAGTTTGTTTGTGAATAAAATCTTCTATTTTGTATTGTTTTCATCATTTTATAAATTTTATTTATAAAGTCAATTAATTATATTAAAGTAAAAATTAAGTCAAATTTTCTAAAATCTTATTATAGTTTATGAATAAATTTTTTCAAAAATTATAATATATGACTTAAGTAAAGCTAAGTCAATATATAATACAATATTAAAGACTTTTTCTTTTTTGCAAACCGAATTATCAATTAAGAATGTGAATGAACTATGTTATAAAAGAGAATGTACTTAAAAATCAAGTCTGTTTAATTTTATGGTACTAATACTAAATTTTATATATATATATATATATATATATATATATCAATTAAATTGGTTAAATAACTTGATATCCTAATTGAAACTGGGTTAGATACTTTGAACCCTTGTGTTTATTATATATTTTACTTAGTTCTCCACTTTCATATATTATCAACTTAATTATTCAAAGTTTAAATATTTTCGTAAATTTTTAATTATATTTAAAATTTTCGTAAATTTTTAATTGAGTTAGTTCTATTACAATTTGGCTAATTAGTTGTAATTGTACCTAAAGTCAAAATCAAAATTGAGTAAAGTGCATATTTGAACTCAATTGATTTTTATAATTTTAATTAGTTTAATCTAATCTAAATTAAAGTTGATATCTTATTTAAGATAATATTTTTTTGGCTTAATTTAAATATTTTTTATAGAAAATATTTAAAATTTATTTAATTTCAGATGATAAATAATTAATTTTATATTAAAAACAATATATTATTTTCATATGTTAAATTATAAAATTTTATTTTATACATTTAAATAATAAACTAATAAATTCTTCAAGGATATTTGTTTAGGAATGATCATGTTCACATTATGCAATTGACTTTTTTAACATTTCTTAGAATTTATATTTTAAATAGTTTAAATAATTTATTATTTAAAATATAAAAATTATTTTTTAAGGAGAGAATAAGAGAAATTTTTATAAAAAAAATGATCGATTGAGAGATTTTATGGATTAAAATTTAAATTTTAAACTTAATATGAAATTAAAATTCGTCATATAAAAGTACATAACTTATATATTTAAAGCAAAAATGAGACTATATTTAATAAAAATAAAAGTATTATCTTAATTAAACTATAAACTTAATTTTGAATATAATTAAAGTAATTAAAAAATATAAAGTTAATATATTTCAAATATGCAATTTACTCAATTCTGATTTTCACTTACATCTAATTGAATCAAATAACTAAAATAGGATACAATTGACTCAATTATAAACTTCGGATATAATTTACAAAAAAAATAAATTTTTTGGATCATTAAGCTTATATTATATTATAATGTTTCTCTATTTTAATTTCGTTAGACTATTTCGTCCTTTTCTTAAGTTTTTATATTTTTTTTCATTAGTTAAACAATAAAAAGTCAAAAAATTATTTTAAAATATTAAAATTTCAAAATCAACCTATCACTGAAATTTGGTACAGAACAAATTCTTGAATTTTTCACTCTCATTTTATCTTTCCTTGGCCCTCTTCACTATCATGAAATACAATAATAGAATATTACTTATCTATATTTGGATAAGCATAAGCACTCCATATTTGGATGATACTCTTATATAGGGACTTTTTTTTTTTTTTTTTTTTACAAAAACCTACTAGATGGTCAGTTGTGAAAAAGGGGCTTCTTTTTGTATGTATACCAAAAAAAAATGTATAGTTGCTTTATAGTGAGTGGCCTCTGGTTCAAAATTATTATTATTACTAAGGCAAAAGTTCATAATAACTTTTGATATTTTGATATTGGAAGTGATGGAAGCAATCTTTTTAGACCATTGTAGTACCGCAGGATTTAATATATTATTAATTTAAAATATAATCACAACAGTGTCTTAATCTCAAGTTAGTTAAGATTGCTTATATAGACTTGTTTTCTTCATTTCATACAATTTTAAGCGCCATCTTTTTTAAAATCTTAAAATGTAAAGTCGTAAAATATTTTCTTATAACTTTATGTTATTTGAATCTTTTTTTTTTCTGTTTTATTGCTAATTACTTTGGTAAGTAAGAAGTAATTTGTAAATAATTCCCTATCAGAGTGGTTAAGAGTGATGTCTCGCGATCCTAAAATCGAATTTTTGTTAAAATTCCTTTTTCTCTTTATTAACACTAACCATTAATCCATCGCGACTCCAATGAAAATATCTAACCACACCACATGTTAAAAAAAATAACTAAGTTGTTTTCTTAACTTTTCTAAGTTCCTTTTTACTTTCTTTGTGAACTTCTAATAATAAGGTCACTGTTGACCTGCGTACCATTTGATAACAAGGTAAGTTTCAGTTCTGGACATCCTGTACCACTTGTAGAGATGAGTTATAAGAGCACTAGCATGTTAAAGAAATGAAAAAAAAATTCTAAACCACACAATGGATCCCAAACTGGGAGTCTGCAGCGTCATAGAACCACATGCTATTTTAATTTAAGCCCACTGCCTTCAGAGCAGAGCACAAACCAAGTTCCTGCAATCCCATTTCGTTTTAATTAATGCCATTCAACTAATTAGTGGGCTAAATGGATTTAAAAAGGACAGTGGACACCATTAATTTGGACTAAACATGCCCCAATACAGTTAACAAAACTAGTAGCCATCTAAGTCTACCTAATTTATCAAAATTATTATTTATTGTAATATTGAAAACTGTATGTAGTTCCCATAAGAAATCTGACAAGTTAGACTAACTCTAAATTCTTTTATAATGTTAATCTTGATGATATATATTTTTTAAGTGAGTTATATAGCAAATTTATATGTTGAAATTTGGTGAAAAAAAAATTCTGTTGACTGAAACAAGCAAGCCAAACAAAATAATAAAGCATAAAAGGTGTCTAAAATGTAGAATCAATATGCATTACCCGCATGAATTATTAGACTAGTCTGATGCTGGAATATTGTCTTTATAATACAAGAAATTCAAATTTTAACATTTTTTTCAAATATTTCTCATGCACTTAAAAAAAATGCATAGATAAATCACTTTATGTATATTGTCTATTACATAATTAGAAATTGAATTAAATTAAAATTGAAAAGGAGGGAAGTAACAAAAATGGATAAAAGTTAGAGTTTCTAAAACAATATTAAATTTAGTTATTTAGATGTGTTTGAGTTCAATCATTATTAAAAATTAAAACAAATCAATTGGGTAGAGCACTTTCATTAAAAAATAGATTAGGTCATGGACAGAAAGCACTGGCCCCAGTAAGTGGGATGAACCGTAAACCAAGCATTCCATAAATGAAATGTCAGCCCATACTTTATGATGTGCCTTAGAGTGGCAAATGGATCATGTTATTTTAAATTAGGTTATTTTTTTACCTAAAAAAGGGGTTTTTTTTTGGGTTAAAATATTTTTTTGTTGTAGTCGGATTTGGATTGTCCAGGCTTTTGAACATATTTGAATCACTCATCAAATTTATATATATAAAAGGCTTCGGGTTGAATTGGATCAATTTATTATATATTTTTAAAAACTACATTTTAAAAGTCTATATAAGTTGTTTATTATTTATATGATATTTTTTCATAATTTATTAAAAATAATAATTTTAACAAATTATTTTTAATTATATAAATTTACATAAACAAAACTTAATATACTTTATTTTTTAAAACAATGACTATACATAATAAAAAGAATAATTGAATTAAGCCTATATAAAATTAAAATTTAAATATTTTAATTTTTAAATAAAATTTAAATATTTTTAAATCTAAATTGAATCATTCGGTCAATTCGCGAGCCAAGTTAATTTAAATTATCTCACAATTCAAAATAAAATCAATTTTAAAAATACAATCTCTTACCACCTAACCTATATCATTAATAGTGAAAGTTTTGATAATTTGAAAAGTAAACCACATCAATCAATCAAATCAATAAAATTAAGAGTCACATAATTAATCAATTTGATTAAATATAGACTAATTTTGAAAATTATTTTTATTTTTAATATTATTAATATATTTATATTTTATAAATATTTTTTTTTCTATTTTTTAGAATTATTTCTAAAATTATTTTTTTGTTTTTAAATATTAGTGATATATTTTTATTTTATAAATAATTAAAAAAATTAGTTAACATATGTTTCCTTTCTTATTGGATCGTTCTAATATCGTTGCTCACGAGTGATCCTTTTAATACATGCATAACCTTATACTACAATTTATTCAAAAAGAAACAACCCTTTTACAAACCAACTATTGCAAATTAAATGCCAAAAAGGAAACAACCCTTTTCATTATAATTATAATTATAGTTATAAAAGCATATAATTATGATTGGAATAGGTGGCCATTGTTGTTCAATCTTTGTCCCCCAAAATCTTTCAGATTACATGCACCAGTTGGATTTGGGTCCCGAGAAGTAAAACAATGGGCAGGAGTCCCGACTACCTGAACTAAAAATCAAAGTTGTTGTCCACCAACCTCAGTCTCAAGTTGATTGGATTTGACGGCCATTTCCTGAAACCCACACTTCACTCATGAATTAAAAATAACGCAAGATTCCTTGGCATCTTGGGGTTCCAAAGCTCTAACTTTTAAAACTCTAAACCCAATTGTTGGGCAGTCAGTAGTATCAAAAAATGAAGCATTTATGACTTTTGAAGGTGGTTTTCTTGGTCAGAATTTTAATAATGAAGGGAACTGAAGGTGACAAAGCAATGACATGACTCATGGCCTGTTTTCTGGATAGATTCTACTGCTTTGTTCCTTTTGAATGCTGGAAACCGTTATTATTATTTTTTTTTTTTGCAAAAAAATTATCTTAGTTATAATGGACAGGAAAATCAAACCCAGAATTCAAGGTCCATTGAATAAATACACTACTATCAATCAGACTGAGTCTGTAGTGTAACCTTTAAGTGACTTCCTTAAATAATTGTTAGAAAGTGTATATAAAGGGGATGCATAACAATATATTAGTTTCAATACCTAAATTTTTAAGTTTCAATGTTGAAATTTACTTGTTCTGATATTTGAATGCTATTATTTCATAAATTAAATATGTGATATTTATTAAAATATATAATCGTAGTTCTGTGATATCCCTACTCCAGTTCCTCAATCATATGATGTTATTTCTAATATCCAAAACTTATCATGATGGGATGGTAAAAGATGGAATATTTTTCAACTCGATAATGTTGCATGTTTATACAAGTTAATACTTTCAAACGGGCTTGGCTTTGGTACATGTTAGAAAAAATAATCGTTAAATATAACTAAGTAGAATTAATAAATTATAAGAACATCTAATGCTAAATGATACTTATAAAATTACTTTTTGTATAAAATTAATTTTTAGAGGTTCAAGTAGTATTCAATTAGTTTTAATCTAATTAAATATAAGGCTGAAAATGAATCAATGTATTAGGTGGACGAATAAGCTTGTCATATTTATTTATTTAACTTATCAAACGAATTTGAGCAAAATGAACCAAGCTCAAATACTTAAGTGCTCAACTCGTTTTATATTTATGAATACTCATTTACTGTACATGAATAATAAATAGTTTATTTGTATTCATTTGTATTTGTGCCATTTTGTTAAGTAATTATATTAGCAATATAGTATTTTTTACAAGTGATAATATAATATATTTTCATTCAAATATTTAGTTTCCTCAATTAACGAAAAGGAATTATGAAAATTTTAACAATATAAGAAATTAGTTATATAAAAATTATTTAAAAAATATAACAATATAAAAAAAATTTCAATAAAAATAATATAGAAAATCTAACAATATAATATAAGAAGTTCTTCACATTTATCATATTTAAGATTTTAACAAAAATAACTATTTAGTTTTCTATACAATAACAAAATTAAAGAACTAAAGAGATAAAACAACCAACAAAAATAAAATAAAACTATGAATTTTATTATTTTTATCAAAAAATTATATTATTATTAAAATTTAATAAACTAATTTAATTATAATATTTACTTTTTTTACTTGAAAATTCTAATACTTTTATTATAAAATAATAAAAAATTTTAAACTATTATTTATATACTAATTTTTATAAATTTAATTAATTAACTAATTATTTAATAAAATTAAATATTAATTTATTTAAATTTTATTTCTATTATATAAAATTTTATTAGTATACTCATATTTTCATGGATAAAATATAATCTGTTTTAAATTTTATCTCAATACACTATTTTGTTGTTTATTTTATAAAAATAAATATTAACATCTTTATATTTTGACATTTTATCCATTCTACTGCTTAATAATTCCCTTGCTTTCATTTTGAATTTTCCTTCCTTACCAACATTCCAAAAGAAAATCTAACAGCAAGTAATCAAATCCCCTAATACAGCAAAACCCAATTCTTTCCTCAATCAGACTCCAACCCCAAACCCCACTTTGCTGCTCCACATCAAAGACCATCATCACCTGCCTCCAAACGGCACTTTGCTTACTAATGGCATCTTGACACTGAACACAATATCTCACCAAAACTGCCTCTAAACACTTGTTCCTCAGTTTGGCCACTTGCGTTTCTCCAGTATATATCCAACGCGCAATCTCAGATTGAAGTAGTTAAAGGTTGGGACAATTATTGAACCACGACAAGGGACAACAACAGGTGCAGAGAACGTGACGAAGAAATAGAAAACAACAAAATTGACAAGCGAAGGAGGAAGATGATGGACCACGTGGGCGAAGGCTAAACTTTTGTACCCTGTCCGGCCCGACGTGAACAAAATAAGACTACACCGGTCACTTTTTGTTGTTGCTCTCAATGACAAAGGGCCAAAAAAATTATGGACGCGCCTTTGTTAATTTTTTTTTTCTTTTAAATTCTGAATAGAATTTAATTAAATATTTCTCATTTTTTATATATAATTTTTATTTATTTTCTGTAATTGTGTACAATTTTTTTTTTTTATAGATATCTAGTATTTATTTGTATTTGACTATATCAATTTTATTTATTTTTTATAATTATATACTAAAATTTAAAAAACCAAACAGATAATACAGTATACTTGATTACTCTAAATTCAGTATACAATTACAGATAATACATAAAATTGATATAAACATTTTCTTTTAATTATTAAATGATTTTGTATTTTCTTTTGGATTGTTTATGATTTGATTGATCACTTAAAAATAGATTGTGAAACTATTTAATTTATTTTAATAGTATCAAAGCACAATAACATTAAAAATTTGTTTTTTATAAAAGAAGAAATAAGTAATGTATTAGGAATAAAATTTAAGAGGAAAATTTAATTTTACTCTATTTTTATTTATAGTGAGGACATAATATTTTCTTGGTTCTAATGATAAAACAAAGAGAGTAATATATGGCCCAAAATTTTCCTAGTTGAAGTTAAAAAAAATAAAGATGGCAAAAATTTTGACCAAATGTGGAAATTTTTGTTCTTTAAGCTTTATTTATTTTGCTGAATGTGGAATTTTTGGTTATTTAAACTTTTATTTATTTTGTTGAATGTGAAAAATATTATTAAAATTTAATTTTTATGAAAATAATTTATTTTGTATTATTTAATTATAGTATTGAAAAATAATTTGTTTAATATTTGAAATATATTAAAAATATTAATTTTCTTTAATTTATAATATAAAATATTTAAATTATAAAAATTTCATTTATTTATTATTTTTTATTGAGTATTAAAAAAATATGTATAACTCAAGTTTTGATAACTATCATCAGTCGCTCACAATTTATAGAGGTTGTCGATGACTGATTGTCGCGGATGATGAAAGATTATAATAAATAATAAACTCATAATATATGTTTATATAATTAATATAAGTTATTTAATAATTGTTTAAAGTTTGAAAACAATTGATTTTTGAGTAATTTATTTTACTTAAAAATGATTTAATTTTGTAGTTATAAAAACTATTTTTTATTAATTAATTTTTTTAAACATTCTAAATTGCAAAAAATATTTTTAGTAAAACAAATAGAAATTTGAGAAAGAACTAAAAAAGAGTACTTCAAACATAGCTTAATTACAAAAGCACACATTCTGTGAATTACATATTTCAAATTCGATTCTCTTTATTTACTATTATGTTGGAACTATTGAAAATAGAGAATTATTAATTATTTCCTTTTATGTAACTCATAATGCAAGTCATTAATGAACCAAAAAAACAAGATGTTTTACTTTTGGCTGTAAAATTAGGCGTCCATTATTACTGAGCCACATAGAGTAGAGATGGTGATGAGGTCTCCAATCAACCATAATCCTTAACCTTATATTTGGAGGAAAGAACATAAAAAAGAAAAATAAATTTTATTTTCCTCCTACATGTTTGGATAATGAGGAAGGAAAAAAAAATATTATTTCATAATTTCCTAATTTACCCTTCATTTAAGAAAATAAATAATATTTACTTATTAAAATAAATTAAAGAGAATAAAAAGTTAAACAAGAAAAAAATATACCAATATTAAACATAACAAAATCACTATTTTTAAAGTTATAATTGTTCAATTTTTCACATCAACTAAACAGTAATACATATAATTCTAATAAATATTATCATAAATTTATATTAAATACTAATTCATGCAATAATACGCAACATATCTTAATCTTTTTACGGGTAAAATTGTCAATTTATAAATATTACCTCTAATCTCTCATATTTTTTCTTTATTTTGAAGAAAAAATAATAAAAGCAAAATAATATTTATTTTTTCCCTTATATTTTCCTTCATTTTATAAACTAATTCTCTTATTTTTCTCACCCGTTATTATCCTCTTTTGCAAACACCGGGCAAAAGTCACTATGCACATCAACCAATAAAATAATATGGTGCGATATACTGTGCATTAACACAAGTCACGCATCACTTCTCAAGAAGAAAAAGAAAATCCCAACGTTAATGTGACTAAAATGGAGTGAAAGTGCGATAATTTTTAAAGCCACAAACTACTTTCGTCCGCATCTGCAATTCGGAGCCCATATTTCTCAAAACCCATCATTTGCTGAAGGGAA
>CATIWR010021537.1:0-15124 GCA_949677035.1 Omphalea diandra | reverse complement strand
TCTGTCAAAATTTGCAATTTTTACTTCTCAAATCGCGGTCGCTACCAACATGTAGCTTTCGCAATTTTTGACTTCCAACGGCTTCCTAGGACACTTGTCAAGCTCTGATTGTGGACATCTTTCCATTGTGAAGCTTTTTGTAATTCGCGATCTCCACTCCGACACGACACAGACCGCGAATTCGTCTGTCATTTTTGGTTTGCTTCATTTTGCTTGTTCGCGGCCGAGAATGACTCCGCGATTTAGTCTGTCTGATTTTTGGCAAGTCTTCTCAAGAGTCACGGTTGCGAATCCTTGATTGCGGTTGCGAGACACTTTGAAGTTAAAAAGATTTTCTTCCAACTTAACTAGAGAGACTTATTTTTCTGTAAAATCAACACTTGAATAAAACATTAGTAATGATCAATCTCCTTTGTCAAGATCAAAAGAAGTTCTAGACTTAGGATTAACCATCCTAATCCAACAAGTTTTATTTATTTATTATTGAAAATATTCAGTTTAATTAAAATTTTGTTAAAATAATAAATTAAAATTTTTAATATAAAATTATCAATTAATAAGTTTAGCCAATAGATATTAAAATATTTTTATTAATATGATCTATGTACTATTTATAACTCAACAAACTCTCATTTAAAAATAAAGTGTAGGTAATATCTATTCAATAATTATAATTATCAAATAAATAAATTAAATTAAATTATTAATTTTCAATTCATATCAAACAACTATACAATTAAAAATTTTTAGTATTTAAATCATTCAATACTTAAAATTCAACTCTTAAATTTTAAAGACTTAATTTTCAATTTTACCAAATACCACCTAAGTAAATTAGAAAATCATTTGGAAAAAAGAAAGAGAAATAATATTTATTATTATTGGTAGAAAATTCGAATTTTGGTTCAGTTTACTTATTGATCTAAATTTTCTTATTTTTTTTATTATTTTTAGTGAGCTAAAATCATAAATAAAAAAATAAAAGTAATCAAAGTTTTATTAAATAATAAGTGAATTATAATTTATTAGTAGTATATGATTCTTAACGTTATTATAGATAATATAGGTTTTGTAATAATAAATATGTAATATATTTTTATTTTTCTTAATAATCTATAAATTATCTAGTTTGCAAAGTATTTATTATTTTAGTTATATATAATTGAATAATCACATAAGAAAGTTTGTAAGTCTTTCAGCTTTAGTTGATTAATAACTAAGCAACCTAAAGCTTTATAATATGCCATGTAATATTATTCAATTAAAAAGATAAAAATAATCTATTAATAGTAATTACAAATAAAAATATGAAATTCATCCAAGAAATAGCTATACATAATAATTAAAAAAAAGGCAATAAAAATTAAAACAACTAAGATGGTGAAAACAAAATAACCAAAAAAAAAAAAAAAAAGAGAAAATTGTGGACTTCTTATTTGCTATCAAAATAATTATTTTTTATTATTAAGTTTATTATATTAATTTTGATCATAATTATTTTTATTTACTACTTTGTTAAAAAAGTATAATTAGATTGTTTGATGTATCAAAAAAATATGTGATCAAATAATAATAAAATTTTAAATAATTTTGATTATTATTAAAATACAAATTTTAGATGTTTAAGGAATTAGTTCATTATTAAATAAAAAAAATTTAAATAAGATAATTATAATATCTAATATTGTCTAATCATACTGTTATCACGTCAAATTATGATTTATCAAATCACAATTTATAATGTATGGTAAATTTTCACTTTTTAGATAACATATTCTAATGATTTTAAAATTGCTATCTAAAAGTATATTGTACATAAAACTCTTATTAAATAATTTATTATTTGACGTGGTGAATTTAGACCATAAAGAAATTTATCCTCCTTAGGTTAGAAACGTCATTTTCCGTTTGACTATTCTTGCATATGTGATTATATTAGTCCCTGTCTAACAATGAATAACATGTTCATATGTTAGCTGTTTCTATTTATTTATTTTTGTCGGATAATGCGATTTATGGGCTCCTATGGAATTTTAGGAATTTTTCAATAATATGGGCCTTGAAAAATAAGCAAACCCATTTCGCTTTTCTCCCATATTTTTCTTATTACATGGCATTCATTTTTCTTGTGATATATTTATCTACTGATAGCAAAATAATTAGGGGTAGGGGTCCTTTATTTTTATTTTCTCTCTTGTACTTTATATATTATATAATGGAAGACCAACAAGAGCGGAATTTACTTCTTGTCTGTCCCTCTCTTCCTCTCTAAAACATCATGAGAGTTAATATGGTTTGCACTAATTTGATTATTATGATCTAATTAGAATTTGATCAAATTTTGGTCTTTTATAATTAAAAAACCAGAATCATATTAAATAATTACAAAATTGGGTCAAAATTATAAGTTTAATTTGATTTTTAATTCTTTCAATTTTTTTTTTCAAATTGATATCAATTTTTTAAACAAAAATTATTCAAATTAAAAAAAATCCTCACTTAACAAATAATTTTTTTAATAAATTTCAATTATAACCTCTAAGAAGGCCAAGTTGAGAGAAAAATTAAATTAAAACACAAGTGTATAACATTATAATTATATATATAGAAGTAAAACTAGAAATTTTTTTTTAGGAATGGCTTACTTACTTGAAGTTGTTGGTAATTAGTAGTAGTGGAGGCAGCAAGATGGGGAAGAAAAGGAGGAGATGTAAAAAATCTTTTTTTTTTTTTTTTGGAAAGGGGAGGGGCCTTTTATAAAATCTAAAATTTGGTTTTATGAAATTACCTTAGGTTAATATGAATATATAATTTAAATAATTTTAATGTTAATTACATTATGTGAATTAACTATCTTTAGTATATGTTTAAGAAATTTAAGAAATTAATTTAGTTAATATGAGTATATAATGTAAATGATTTTAATGTTAATTATATTATGTAAATAAGTTATGTTAAATAAATATTTAGAAAATTTAATTGATTTATGTTAAGGATATTAAGTTATTTAAGTTTTATTTGAGTTAGATTGATTTAATTAAGAATATTATGTGAATTAATTTAATTTAAAGTATTTATTTATGAGAAATAAAGTTATTTATCTGAGAAGAATTTTTATAAATTTTGAGAAATCAAAATTATTTACGAGATATATTTTATATTATGAAAAGTAATTAGTTATTGGATGATTTATTATTTGATTTAAGGAAAATTTAATATTAATTATTTAAGTGAGATATTATAATTATATTTAAAAGAATTAATTTAAGTTAATTTATATATTTTATGAAAGTTAATTTAATTATGGATAGAGAAACATAATTTTGTATAGTACAAATTTTAATTATGAGAATTTAATTATTGTATTATGGTTATTGTTATTGTTATTGATATTTTTTAAAAAAGAAAAGAAATAAAAAGAAATTAAAAAAAAGAAAAAATTCGATTTAGGAAGAGGGGATGTTGGGCTAGGTTGTTGTAAAGGAAATGAAAACGGCTGAAGAGACTGATGGGCTGAGCTATTGTTTTTAGGGCATTTTTTTAAAAAAATTTTCTCATCACTGTTGGTGAGATGCTGATGAAGGAGGCAGAAGGGGCTCTCAATCCCTGCCACAATGCAGAGAGAGACAAAGATGGGGGCTGAAGGAAGAAGAAGCCGTCCTAGTGAACGTTTTTTTTTTTTTTTCAAAGTCATTCTTGAAGAGGAAATTATTGGAATGATTTAAATATTTACATGTGAAAAAAAAGTCTCCAAAATGAAATGAATTTTATGTTAAAGTATTAGATTAAAATATAATGTCTTGCCCATAAGCATTTTCATACTGTCAATAAAGAAAATTATGTTGAGTTATCTTTACTCCTATCAAAACTTTATAACCCATTTTATTAAAATTTTAAGATTCTCTTAATAAAATTTTAGTCATTATTTGTCATTTTAATATTTGAAATTATGAAATAAGAATTTTAAGTAGGAAAAGATCTAAATCCTTAAAAATAACGTCCAAGAGATTAAGCATTAAATACCATCAATACCAATATATACAATTACTTTTGATCTTAGATTTATTTGTAGATGAGTAATTGTTAATTGTTAGCTAACTATTTATTTTTAAATAAAAATTTAATATTTATTGAATTAACTATTTGACACATAAACAATTACAATTTTCATATAAATTACTTAACTAAAAATAACTACAAATGAAAATAAAAAAGTATTAAAAGAAACTATAAAATAGAAAATTAAAAATACAAAAATTACAAAATACTTTTCACATATTATCTACTTTAAAAATAAATATTATTTATTTAATTACATATTTTATGTTACTGTTTTATTTTATTAATATTTTTAAATATATTTACAATAATATATTAAATTATAGCCACAAAGTGCAGGTTATCAACTAATATATAATTAATTTTGATCTTAAAATTTGTTTGAGGCGATAGTTTACCATTTATCAAGCTCAAAATTTATTTGAGATGTAATACATTATAAAGTTAAAAAAGTATACGCATATTATTTATTTAGAAAAATTATTAATATATATAATTAAGTTTAGTACTAAAATTTTTTTGAAACAATAATTCATTTATTGTCAAGTTCAAAATTTGTCTAAAATGAGGACTTACCATTAGTCAAGCTAATTACTTGACAAATAACTAATGGGAAGCTATACTAATTTAACACAAATTTACTTATTTAAAAAATTGTAATAAAAATATATTAAGAGAAATTATACATAAACAATTAAAAATAAAACTTAAAATTTTTTTATATATTATCTATTTAAAAATAAAATATTATTTACTTAATTATGTAATTATTTACTTAATTATGTACATATTTTAATAAATATTCATAAATTTATTTTAAATATTATATTAAATTATAATATGCATAATGCATGAATTATCCACTAGTTATACAGTTTTCTAACTTCTAATAGCTAAGTTGCATTATGTAGGATATCATTCTCTTTTTTCTTTTAACTAGTAGCACATTGTGTATGATTATTATAGCTGATTTTTGTTAATAAATTTTGCAATAAGAAAATAAATTTAATAAATCTCATTAGGCAGACCAGTACATGAATTACTTAAATAATTAAATTTTCATAAATCATTTAATCTTTTTAAATTTCTTTGAATATAGATTTTAACAAAAAAATACTAAAAATTTTATATGATAAATAAATTTAAATAATTAAATTTGATTTTTTGAATTTCAAGATATTAGATATTATAGTATTGTAAATCCATGCAAAATTCAAGATAATTCATAAAATATTAAAATAAGAGCAACAATCTCAACTTAAAATATTGAACCGCACTCAATAGTAAATATGAGTGTACATTTGGTTTGAATTGAACTGAACTAAATTGATAGAAATAAAAAAATCAAATTTAAAATAAAAAATTAAATTGAATTGAATAAATTTATAAATTTAATCAATTTAATTTTGGTTCAATTCAATTTAAACTAAATTTTTTAAAAATAATTTTAAAATATTTTTAATATAAAAAATTATTTATAATATATTTTAAAATATTTTTATGGAAATAATATATTTTTAATATGATAATAAATTTTAAATAAGGTTCAACCGTCCTGATTTGATTTAATATAGGTTCAATCTATTTTGATCTAATTTTAAATAAATTTAGTTTAGTTCAATTCAACCAAATTTTTTTTATCTAAAAATGGAACTAAGCGAATTAATCAAATTTTTTTGACAAAATTAAATCGAATCAAAATTATATTTAAATTGAACTAAATCGACCGAACTAGTTCGATGTGGCCAATTTTTCGATTTCTAACAATTAGTGTTTACCTCTAATAGTAAATAATAGTTATTATTTGATTTTGACATTCCTTCAAGACCTATTTAGATATCAATAAATATAAGATAAATTTTGCGCTTGTTATTAGATTGTTAACTAGAAATCAAACTATAAAATAATACAAATAAAATCAATATGCCAAAAAACAAATAAAACAATAATAATAGATAAAAATCTAACAAAAAGAATGAATAGATCTACCATACAGAGGATAAATAAAATTTCAAGATCAACCAATAAAAATTAATCTGAGAATAAAAGTCATATTTACTTAGAATAAAGATAAATATGAACAATAATAAAATATAAATATAGAAAATAGAAATAAAAAGAAAAGAGGATCACTGCTATTCTGAAAAAGTGTTTACAATGACTTTTAAAGAAAAGAGAAGGAAAAAAATTAAAAAAAGTTTCAAGAGAGAAAAAGGACCTTCTCTGTCTAAAAATGAAAGGAATGAATGTGTAAGAATTTTAAGTAACTAAATAATTCCTTAGTGGATCAAGGATGGAACAGAAAGACTTCCACGATATTATTGGAGCAGTATGGAACCAAAAGAGCTGTGGATCAAGGATGCACTTTACTGTGCAACACTTAAAGAATTATCACTTTGTGCTTAGTGTTTAGAGGAAAAAAATGTTTGAAAAGGATGGAGAGGAGACAAAAAAACTCAAGGCGAGATTGGAAGATCTTAATAAGGGCCATCTTTCCTCAAAAGACAAAATTGAGAAAATAAATCTCACTAATACTCTTTATCAACTTTGGAAAAGAGAAGAAATTCATTAGATGCAAAGGTCTTGTATTAATTGGTTGAATGCAGGGGATCACAATACAAAATTCTTCCACACCTCTACCATGTAAAAGAGGAATCAAAATCATATTTACTCCCTTATAGATGAAGCAGGAAATATCATAAAAAGGGAAGATATCTTTTTCGTTGAAGCAAACCAATTTTTTGAATCTATTAACTCTTCTTGTAACCCATATGATGTTAATGCTTCATGTGAACTTATTAATCCTACTATTACGAGTGAGTTTAATGATTATCTTTGTGCACTTATTTTTTATGAGAGATTAAAAATGCTATTTTTGGCTTAGGTTCTTTCAAATCCTCGACACTCAATGGGTTCCCAAGTGTTTTCTCTTATAAGAACTAGGATCTCGTGAGCCTTGCTATTACAAAAGCCGATCATAGCTTCTTTGACAGTGGCTTCATGTTTAAAGAAATTAACAACACCTTTTTAGCTCTTATACCAAAAACCAAATCACCATAAAACTTTTCCTAATTCAAACCCATCAACCTCTCTAACTTTCTTTATAAAATCATTGAAAAAACTCTTGCCATCAAATTAAAGCCTTTGATGGACAAAATTATATCCCTAAACCAATATGCCTTCATGTTTGACAGGGCAATTCAAGACAACCTTATTATTACCCATGGAGTGTTTCACCACTTTAAAACCAATAGATGAAAAAATTGGCAAACGACGGTCAAACTTGATATGAATAAAGCTTTCGATAACATTTAATGGAGCTTCCTCAAAATGACACCCACAAGGATGGGATTTTTGCAAGAAATGGATTTAACTCATGTAATGTGTCACAACAGTACAATATTTTGCTCTTACTAAAGGTATACTTGGCATTGCCTTTTGCCCTATGAGAGGGTTACACTAGGGGTGCCCATTCTCTCAATTTTTTTTCTTATTATGACTGAACCTTTTTTTCGCTCATATCAAGTGTAAAGTTGAAGATTTCCCTTCTTGCCCTATATTATCTTGTTCTATGTTCGCAGACGATACTCTCATGTTTGGCAAGGATAACATATCAGAAGCAAACCCTATTTTCTAAGCTCTAGATTGGTGTTATAGGGCCTCTGGTAAGATCATTAATAAAAGTAAATGTAACAGCTATTTCAGTTGAAGCACTCATATAGAAATCAAGGAGAAAATAACTAGTTTTATAGGAATGCAAACTATGAAAAACTCAGACAAATAATTAGGCCTTCCTGACATATGAGGGGAGGAGGAGGGGGGGGGGATATAAAAATCAATCTCTTTAGTTTATTAAAGAAAAAATTGGCCAAAAGGTGCAAGGGTGGAAACACTCACTTCTCTCTTAAGTAAGTCGCAAAGTCCTCATAAAAATAGTTATCTCTGCTATCACAACCTATGCAATGGCCACTCTTAAATTCTTGAAGTCTTTCTACAAGTTTCTAGATAGCACTTGTGCCAAATTCTAATGGGGAAGCAATACTTCAAAGATAAAAATCGATTAGAAAAATTAGGACACACTGACCAAAAGCAAAAGCTTAGGAGACATGGGTTTCAGAGAATTTGAGATATTCAACACTGTGATGCGAGGTAAATAGGTTAAGAGGCTTCTCAATAATCTAGAGAGTTTATGGGCAAGAGTTCTCAAGGTAGCCTATTTTAATGGAGGAAACTTTTGGATTGTTACTTAGGGAATAAACCCTCTTGGCAATAGAAGAGTTTGATAGGGGCTATAAATGCTATCAAAGATGGAGTTTGGTAGAATGTTGGCAATAGTGAGAACATCCTTATTTGGTCAGAATCTTGGATCCCTTCCCTTTCAAAATTCAAAGTGGCATCAACTATACTCGACAATATTCAAATCTTCAAGCTAGCTGGTCTTTTGGACTCAAATAAGAAAGAATGGAAATACTCACTCATTATAGCTCTTTTTAGTGCTCTGGAAGTTGTAACCATTCAAAGTATCCTAATTGGACCTCTTTATAAGTAAGACAAAATGGTTTGGCACTTCTTTAAAAATGAGACTTACTCTGTAAAATTGACCTCTCATTTCATAAAATCCAATAAGAATGAGGATGGTAAAAACATAACAACTTCAGCTTCTGCAAATTTCAACCCATCAAGAGATGATTGAGCAACAATTTGGAAAGTTAAAACTGAGCCAAAAGTAAATAACTTCCTTTAGAGGCACATCTTTGCTAAAGCTATTTGGTTTGGATGCCATCTTGGCTAGTCCCTTCATTGTGGTTCGAATATCACCTTTTTTAAATGGTGGCTCACAGTCTTTAACAACTTTGCAAATGTTGAAGGTGGAAGGATCATCACTGAAATTGCCACTACTTATTGGCATGTATGGAAGGCTCATAATGAGACAATTTTTGAATAACAAGAGCCAAATCCCACTAAAACTTCTAAGAGAATTCTTATGAGCATTGACATCTACAAAGAAGCTAAGATTTTGTTAGCCTCCTAAAAGCTCCAATCAAATTTCATGCCACTAATGATGCATGGTAAAAACCTCCTTCATGTTAGATCAAGTTTAATTCTAATGTATCATGGCATGCTTCTAGGGATTATGTAGGAATTGGTATTATAGGAAGAAATCATGATGATAAGGTGGTGGAAGGCAAGACCACCAAAATTCTCTGTAAGTCAACCCTTACAGGTGAAGCTTAGGCCCTTAATCGAGTAGTCATTTTGGCTGCTACAAGAGGATATCACAAAGTCATCTTTGAATTTGACTCTTCTATATTATGGGACATGCTTAATTCATCTTTGAAAATTAATTAGCATACGGTAGCCATCGTTGTAGGAATCTAAAATTGATTAACACATTTTGAAGAACACCAGTTTTGTATTATAAATAGGAAAACTAACTGTGTTGTTGATTTCTTAGCATAAGCTTGTGTAAATAATTCTATCAATGGTGATTGGATGCTTTCACATCCCACTTTATTGGCTAATATTTAGTATTTTGACACCTTTGGGCATTTTCATGATAACAATCTTTGCTTCTTAAAAAAAAAATCCTTAGTTTTTATCATCGTATGAAATTATTTTTTTATTTAAACCATTATATTGAAAAATCTTTTGTTATAAAAATATATTAGTCAATGGCAAAGGATCAAACAATAAACTAATAAATTATTAAAATATCAAAACTATCTTTTTCAGGTCTTCTTTTTCTTTTTTCTTTTTTCTTTTTAATTTTCTTTTCTTTTTTCCTCCTCTTACTATAATCTTCATAATTGTCTCTCAGTCCATTAGTCATTGTTGTCCCTTGGTGTCCTAGAGGGGAGAGGGGGGGGGGGGGGGGGGGGGGGTGGGGTTTTAAAAAAAAAAAAAAAAAAAAAAAAAAAAAAAAAAAAAAAAAAAAAAAAAAAAAAAAAAAAAAAAAAAGAACAAAAAAAACGTGGCTTGTTTGTCAAGTTGATTTTTTTTTCTCCTTTTTCTTTTTCCTTGAGTAATGAGATTTTTTTTCATGCATAAATTGTGGTGTTTATTAAATTAGTTATCTTTCTTAATATGAAATTGATTCTTAATGCACTTAATGATGACATACTAATTTAAATTTCAAAATTAAGATATTAGTGCTTAAATAAAAAAAATATATGAAATTCAGTATTTTAAAAAATCCTACTAGATGGTTGAATCTGTGAAAGTTTCAGTACCTCGCTTTGTAAAAAAATTCTAAATTTTTTAAAATTATATTATTTTACTGAAAGTTTAAATATTAAAATATTTTTCTGTTATTTTTATCATATTATACTAATTTTTTATTTTTAAATATTATATATATATTTTTTAAAAATTTTCTTAAAAATATTTTATATAACCAAACTGATTAAATTAGTCGAATAAAAATTAGTCAATCAACTACTTTAGTCATTGATCCAATTTTAAAAATATTAGATATTATTTTTACAACAAATTTTCTTTAACAATTAATTTTACATATTTATCAATTATAAAATCTTGCTAAATATGATATTATAGTATAATATAAATTAAAATTTTATAGCACGAAAAATGAAATCTGAGTTTTAAATATTCACAATTTTTCTAAATAAATAATGTAATTGAACTCAACTTCCAAGTTGCTTTTAATCTCTTGTCATTGAATCGTTTCGTTGTTTTACTATTAATTCTCTTTTGGTATATGAAAAGTTTTAAGATAAAAAAATATAATTAATGTTTTAATGTTTTAATTTTTTACATTTAGTAACAGAAACTTCAATTTGAGTCAATTTAAGCTGCTGCCTTATTTAATTTATCATGTCAACGATAGATTTAAGAAATTTCTCCCCCATCTCTAAGCAATGCATCTATTCCTTTTTCTTTAACTATAATAATAATAATTCCTCTTTTATCCATTCCTCAACAGATTTCTACATTAAAATTTTGTAGATTGAAACTCCTCGAACTGTCATCGATAATAGTTCGACAAAATTTTATCAATAATAATCTTAAATCGCCAGAACTATTATTTTTTAATAAATTTTCTTTTTTTAGTTTTTGTAAAAAATTTTTTTGTATTTTTATCAGTTTTTTTTTAAAATAAGTGAATTTTTAATATATGATTAAATTTATAAGTGAGATTAATTGAAATTTAATCTGGTTTCTCCTCCTCTACAAGAATGCAAGGCTGATCAACTACATCTATTCCTTTGTCTTTTAACTATAGTATTAAACCTTAAAATTACCAAAGCTAAATAGAAGAAAAATGGTGCAGGGAATAAGAATCCTCAACAGATTTCTACATTAAAAATTTTGTAGATTGAAACTCCTCGAACTGTCGTCGATAATAGTTCGACAAAATTTTATCAATAATAATCTTAAATCGCCAGAACTATTATTTTTTAATAAATTTTCTTTTTTTAGTTTTTGTCAAAAAATTTTTTGTATTTTTATCAGTTTTTTTTAAAATAAGTGAATTTTTAATATATGATTAAATTTATAAGTGAGATTAATTGAAATTTAATCTGTTTTCTCCTCCTCTACAAGAATGCAAGGCTGATCAACTACATCTATTCCTTTGTCTTTTAACTATAGTATTAAACCTTAAAATTACCAAAGCTAAATAGAAGAAAAATGGTGCAGGGAATAAGAATCGTATTCCATAGGTCACCACTTGCAAAGAAAAAGCAAATTAAATGTGTAAGCATCAATTTTGTTCCTTTTTTTTTATAAAAGAGATGCGAATTAAACAATTAATGTTAACTTTAAAATAAGCAGTATGTATATTATATAGTATTCATCTCACATTATTCAATTTAAGTCTGCTCACCTGTATATATGTATATATAGGTGTATGTTTGTTCATATTCTATTTAATTTGCCTTCCTTTGAATTGAAAATCTTTATTGTGAGTATATTAAAAAATAATGATATACTTTTCAATAATTTTAAGCCCACATAAAATTAATGTTTTCATAATTGGATTGAATTGATCAGTCGATTTGATAAAAATTAAAAATTGATCAGTAATTCAATTTTATTAGAAATTAAAAATCAATCAACTCAAAAATCGATTAAACCTAAAAATTTGGCTAAAATAAAAAAATAATTCAAATTAGTTCAATTTGAAATTAATTTATTTTGTAAAAAGAAATTAAAATTTTTAAAATTTCACTATTTTACTCAAAATTTTAAATATTAAAAATATTTTTTTTACCTATTATATTATACTAATTTTTATAATTTTAAATATTTTAAGTATTTTTTATATATTTAAAAAATAAAAATGATTTATTAAATCAAATTAATTGAACATATCAATATGAAAATCAGTCAGTTGATCAATTCAATCGTTAGTCCAATTTCAAAAACATTACTATTGAAAATAATAAAGTTATAAAGTAATTTGAAATGTTCCCGAACTAAAATACTTAAAGTTAGTATAAGAAAATTATGTAAAAAAAATCATTGAATATGAGATCAATTATAGAATATATTGAGTATAAGCTCTATCCATAAAAATAAATAGAATTGTTATTTGTTTTATAGAATTAGAAATCATATTATAGTCTTGTTGAATCAAATTAGATTAAACTAGTCTAATATTGACTTACCACACATGGACATATAATGGCTTAACAAGCTAATTCCTAATTAGCACAAAAATGGAAAATGCGAAAATGAAATATGTAAAAACGGACATGAGAAAATGACATTTTTCAAAAATATGAAAAACAAAATGTGTAAATATAAAAAAATATGGACATATTTATAGATTTTTTTTCTTATAAATATGGACATATTTGTAGATTTTTTTTGTTATATATACATTTATGATAAATATTAAAATAAATAATTATTAAATTATATCAAAACTACTTCTTTTTTTACAAATATCACAATACTTTATTAAATAAGAACATTGAATCCACTATAGACGCAAATAATTTTTTCATTCACTAAACGCATTTTTAAAGTGAAAATATATTTTTTATTTTTCAAAATTGTAAAAATAAACCCAAAATATTTTGAGCAAATTTTAGTGAGTTTTCAAAAGAAAAATATTTTTGAGATGCAAAAACACCTCTCTTTTTTAATTTCCATACATCTAAAAACCCTGATTAATAAGAATTCATTATAGCATAAACATAACGAGATCTTTGAACAGGTCTCCTTCTTCAACATCACACATAATATAATAATCTTTATTCATCGAAAAAAGAAAAAGAAAAGAGAAGAACATATGACATAAAATATTAATCACACTCAAGTTGAGAATTTCTCACCGACCAAACACAGCCTAAGGTGAGCAGAAACTGATGTTGTTAGAAATTAATTAAAAATATATTTATACTGCCACATCAGCTTTTTAAACATTAAAAAAAATGTATCAGAGAATCTACAAGTAGTGTGAGCTGTACCTTTGTAACACGCAACGGACAACAGCCTCACCTCGTCCCCACTTTTATCCCTTTTTTTTCTATTTATTCTAAAAATAATTTTTTATTAATAATTGTATTTATATTAAATAAAATAAAACAATTATATATTTAAAATATAATAAATTTGTTAAAAATCATTAATTATATAATGAAATTAATATATTAAAATAATTTTTTATTTTTCATAAATTATTAATATATAATTAAGTGTATTTTTTTCAACTTCAATAATTTTCAATTACTGCTCGAAATAATATTCACGGATACAATACCTCTTACTTAAAAAAAATTATATATTTAAAATGGAAAATATTTAAAAGAAAAAAAAAGAAAAATAGAAAATCAGGTACAGCTCAGGAACATGGCTGTCCCCTGCCGGTCATCCAGTCACCGTTTCAAGGCACGTGGGACCTCTAAATATCAATATAAAGTATCAACTGAGTTCGATTATTTCAAAAACCCACTAATCCAGTGTATCTAACCAATTAATTTTCTTGACGAAAAAAACAATTAATTTTCATTGTTTTTATTAAATTAATATAATTATTATTTATATTAAATACATACCTAAATTTATTTATGATAATTTTATCAAATAATTATATATTATTATTTATATTAATTTATCATGCTTATAATTTTATTTATTTAAAAATTAAAATATTTATCTCATAATTTAAAATCCAAAATTTAAAAATCTGACAATTGCATCTTAAAAATATTGCCCATGTATAGAAAAAAGAATATTATATTTATAATTTGAATAGCAGTTTGACATAAATATTTTTCAGTTTTAATTATTTCATTTCTTTCTTTCCTTTCCAGTACTTTCATTCCATCCAAATTGCCTCCCTCCGTCTTTGGTACGTGGGATCTTTCCATTGTGGGAAGGACACGTGGCATGATTCCTGAGAGCCTGTGGCATGCTCTCCTTGTCTTTTCAGTTGAGGGGCGAAAGTGAAAGGTAGTTTAATGTTTGTTTTGTTTAGAAAAAATAGTTATTAATGAAATGAAATGAATAAATTTGGTTTGAAAATAAAGTGTTAAATTATATTTATATTTGAGATGGTAGAAATAAAAATAAATGATTTGAAATTAATTATGTTTATTTGTAATATAATGAAATGAAATATTAAATTTAAAATTAATAACTTTATATATATTAATTTAACAAAATAATTATAAAAATAATTTAAAAATTATCTCTTGTTCTTTTAAAAAAATTTAATAATAATATTATATTTTAATTTCTATTCTATTAGAATATATTATTCTATTAATATTTAATATTATTTATTTAATATTAGTCTATTTATTCTATTAATATTATTTATTATATTAATATTATTTATTATATTGGAATATATTATTCTATTATTTATTATATTCTAATTTCTATTATATTAGAATATATATTAATGTTACTTATTATATTAATATATATATATATATTAATATTAGAATATATTATTATATTTTTTATTATATATTATATTAATATTATATTATATAAATATTTCTATAATTTATATTATAATATATTATTATAATATTTAATATTATTATAAATATTGTATATTATATAATTTTTTTATATTTTAATATTA